>WAAG01080785.1:0-61387 GCA_013390105.1 Tichodroma muraria
ACACTGTCCTTCCTAGAGACAAATCAACACATCCATACCTAAGTGCTACATTCGTGAACCTGCCAAAGAGAAAGCTGAGAATTTCATGGCTGCCACCACAAACCAAGGGCACTCAGCCAGTAAGTGGGTGCTCTGCTAAACTTAGATCAACAAGACCATTTGAGAGCAAAGAGTTATAACTTCACAGTACTACAGAGGCTGTGGCAGCCTTTCAAAACCAAGTATCCAGGAATGTTCTCAGCATTAATCTATATTTAGCTGTATCTCCACATGATTTTTACCATCCTCTAGTCTAGGTCTCTTGGGATACTGACCTCAGTTTTCCACTGGTATCATCTGTTAACTTACATGCAGTGATACAGTGTTAGCTGCATTAAAGACTAAGGAGAAAAAAAGCTACAAGAAATACTTTTAATTCTAAGGCTTTATGAATTTGACTCGGTGTTCCTGACCTGTAAAGAGCTCTTGAAACACCAGAGAATGTTTTGAACATCTTGCAGCCTGGTGCAAGAATCTCTGGTTATCTAAACGTGATGCCTCAAAGCTTAAGAAACATGAGGCTGATATGCAAAGGCCTCATATGATACACTGAGGCCTGGCACTCTGTGCCATGTTGAGCAGACTTGAGCCCTAATTAAATTTTAAGTATCGACTAAAAACATGTAATCATGCTACTTGCACAGGGACCAGCTGCAGAAGTCAAACTTGCACAAAGTTTTTCTTATCTTACCGGTAAAGCACAACCCCCAAAATGTTTCATGGATATACAGTAAGAGGAAAGGGTGCACTGTTCACATTATTCCCAAAACTGTCTCTAGTAGCAAAGAAACCTGAATGAGTTTAGAGGCCTAAAAGCCTTTACCTACTTCTCAGTGACTGTGTGGTCTGGGCCCAGCCAACGTGCAGAACACCTCTGTGCATACAGACCTGCTGCCAGCAGAAGATAAGAAAATTCATCATCCCACATGACATGCAGCAAACTGTATGAGGTAGACACAAGATTTAGCTCAGCCTCTAAATACCGTGGTATTTATGCAAAGCTCCACACAAGTATTTGCTAGACTTCAAACTAGCTTACAGAATAGACCTGGGAGAGGAGACTAGGACCCATGATGCCCCCAGGAAGCCTTCAGAAGCAGTGTCCTTGGCCTCCAGACCTTCTCTGGGCTGAACTTGCCAGTCTAGAGCATTGGGTGAGGCAAATCAATGGAAAGGTAAAAGGAGAACAAAAGCTGCTAATGTCAAGCACGAAAGACCTTGGAAATGGTTTCAGTCAAGGAGTGAAGCATGTTACATGTGAACAGAATTGCTTAGCGGTGCACACTCAGCTGAGGGTACTGCACGTGGGTTTTCTTCTGAAAAAGCTGTAGTCACACATAAATTGATTTGAGCAGCATTGATGACCTCCTAACACACACTCCCTTCCCTTCTTGTTTCATGCTCTAACAGACATTCTGTTCAACCTGTTGAGGAAAAGACTGAACGAAGGAGCATGGGAGAAGTACAAGGACTGTTCCTGCAAACTGCAGACTCACCAGAGAAATTCAGCTTTAAACAAAGCCCAAGAAGATACGGAAGTCCACACACTGCCTGTGGATGACACGGCATGAGCTTGGACAGGGATGTTACCCAGAGGCAATAAATTCTTGACTAATCACCCAGAGCCTGCATGCTAGAGCCCCTTGTCAGACTCTGCAGAGATTCACCGAAGACTTATCTTAGTGACACATGGGTTGACATCTGGAGGTCAACACTCACTTTTTGCTGCATCTTAACTGCCACCAGTAACATTTCGTTAGCTTTTCTGATCACTACCACAGCTCACTGTTTGCTAGGCACCATGTTAACACACTGTGAAGAACAGTGCTGCTCTATAAGAGAACAGTTAGGCTGTTCCCATTCAAATCTACTGGCCAAATGAAATGTTTTTCAGGCATCAGGGGGAAAAAAAAAAAAGCATCCTTTTAATGTAATATACAGTGAAACACACCTTTCAAAGACTCCCTTTCTAATGAGGGCACCCGCAGTCACACCATGACTCCCACAGTCACCACCATGCAACCCAGTCCATCATCACAGACATTGGTTCTGAGAAACCAGTATGAGATCAGCATCCTTTGGGAATGCAGGTGAGCAGATGCAGCTCTGATGCCACCATCCAGAGGACACAAGTCTCTGATCATTTCCAGACCATTAGCTAGTGCCCTCTTGTTTTGAATATTGCGTAATCCCTCCAAGAACTTGGCTTATCAGTTCAACTTTGCACTCCCTGCAAACAGGGAAGCTGTTTGTCAGAAACCTGTGCTGCTTTGCCAAAACAATCTCTGCCAGAAAAGGCTCTTAAACCTTTTACTGCAGAATCCCCAGCCACTACAGTAATTTTTGCTTCCTAACCCCAGTGCCACCAAGGAACCTGATTGAAATACTACAGTGTAATTTTAAATGCAGCAGCATTAGGAAAGATCCTTCAAATTGTTGGACCTGTCCTAATGAACTACACCTAATGTAAAGCATTTGGAGGGTTTTTTCCTTCTGCAGGAAAGGATTTCAAAAGGATGCAGTCATATTTTGTAACCTCCACAGTTATGCCAGGATGCACACTCCAGTACATTCAGAATGAAGACAGGCAACTTCCTACTCCAGAGAAGAGGATTAGTGCTCTTCAGCTTAAGTAGCAATTGAAACAATTTGGCTCCAGAAAAACCACTGCTGCAAAATTAAAATTGAACTCAAAGTTGTGCAGCAGAAACTAGATCTATCCAGTGCAGGGGAGAGGCAGAGCAGGACTGGGTCAGGGAGAAGGTAACAGAGGGAAGTGTCAGTTAAGAAAAGGCATGCACAAGGGGAAAAGGTACATGCAGCCTCATCAAAAACACATCTTGTGACCACAAAAACATACTGAAAGCCAAGTTCCCAGCTGCATCCTCGGGGCAAAAAAAGAACCTGGTTCCCAGCCCTTGCAGGCTAGTAAGATAAAGATAAAAGATGACCTAGTCTGTCCTCTGATGACAGGCTTGATCACAGATTTGGAAGATGTATTTAGACCCAGCTTGCCCCTAGCCCTCACTCCCACAGCACACTCAGTGTCCACAGTTACCAGCAGCTCCCCCCTGAAGACAAGACTAAACCCTTCTCTGCCCATCAGTTTACTGTGAGGGTTCAAGGGGCTTAACAGCTGCCAGGGCCCTGACACTGGTCTGCTGAAAGCCAGACTTCCCAGAGCAGGGAAGAGACTGTGACAAAGAAAGGGGGAGGGAAAAAAACCCAAATCAAACCCCAAACAAAAAAACACCACACAACAAAAACCGAACAAACCAATCCAAAAAAAAGCACTAAACCCTTTTCCCTGCCACTGAAAAAATACTAAAGCTGACAATCTGATCAGGCTACAGCAGGTTGGAGTCAGGATTCTTTATCATAATGTTGCTCCTATCTAAACCATATACTGGAACACTGGAAGGTAGGAGAGACAGGCCATGGCACTGTGTCAGGCTAACACAAAGAACAAAGCCTGTACAGAAAGGCAAGGCAGCACATCACTAAGAAGAACCTAAAACCCACTTCCATCCCACAAGTCAATATGTGCTTGTTGAATTCAGGAAGTGGCTTTTGCTGTTTCAAGAACACTTAATACCTGTTTGTTGCTGCCCTACAGAACATCACTGCATTCCCTCAGCCAAACAGTCCATTGTTTGTGTTGGAACAGAGATGTTAACAGACAATTTGTGCCTATCACTCAGAACCTACTATGGCTGGCTGAAAGACAGGGGGAAGCACCAGCAGACTTCCAGCAAGGAGCTGCGTGGCAAGATGCAGAGCTAGCAGGTGTGTTATGGAGACTGCAGCAGGCTCAGCAAGTCGAGTTTTCTGCTTGCAGTGGCAAAGGCTGCCAGCTACAGCCACCACTTGAAAAAACAAATTGAGGAAGTTGGCTGATTTCCCTTATTTTGGTACTAAGAACACAACACTTGCCACAGAAGAGTTCCTGGAGAGAACGAGAGCCAGGAAAGAGTCAGTGGGGTGCCAGGAGAGGAGTACAACAGGACAAAAAAAAAAAACAACAACAACAAAAAAAAAAACCACCAAAAAAAAACCAAAACAGTGTCAGCAAGTGACTCGGGGAACAAAGACCTTACTCTGGGGTTGCTGCGTAGCCGCGTCCTGGGGTCAGTTTTGTTCATGTGCTTTTAAACACTGCCCTTTCTCCTATGCTCAGGATAGAGGTTAACTCCTGCCCACCTCCCCAGGTGACCATCCTCACCCACGCCCGCTGTGCACCTGGGGGCAGGAAGCACGGCGCTGGAGTGCCACCTTCCGGCAAGCAACCGGCAGCGCGGCCTCCCCTCCCTGGAGCCAGGCACGGAACACACCCTCCGCCCCAGAGCCCCTGCACTGCCCCAACTGCTGCTTCTCCCTCCCCTGGCCTCACTTGGTGCAGGGCTGCTTCAAAAAGGAAAGTGAAATGACATGGTATCATTCCATCTGGGACAAACGGCACGGCTCCTGGCGGGTTGGTGCTGGGGCCAGAGACAAGGACTACAGCTGCTCCTGCAATCAGATATTTCTCCAGATCTCAGCAATGTGTCCCGGGTCAGATCGGAGCATCCTCAAAAAACAAGCACAATAGTCACCCGATGATCCACTCAAAACCACCTCAAAGGCTCAGCGGGACATTCAGGAAGGAGAAATCTTGACTGTTTTTTAAATGCTTGATCCACCTCCTGGCATCAGCCATGCACAGCCTGGCCACTATCAGTGAGTGTTAACAGGCCCCAATGTGCCCATCTTCCATGAGGTTATCCAGGAGTCCTAAGAAGGCCAAAAAGGTAAGTACATACAAAGACATCCAAGCAGCAGTGAGTTTCAAAGCTGAACTGGACATGCTACAAAACATTTCCTTCCAATTTCAGCCAGACACACCTCCTACAATCCCAGTCAATGTTAAAAATCTCTGTTTACAACTCAAGAGAGGTCTCGGTGAACTCAAGCTTTCCTCCTGCAGAAGCCAGCCCTGCTCAAACTTTCCACATCTTTCTACTATTTTTTATTTCAGCCTGTATAGTATTAGCACACAGACACATCCAGTTGAGTACAATTTCTTCTTCTGACCACCTGGTGCCTCAATTGCCTTGAGCTGTCTACCAGGAGCAGTCTTTATAATTTCCTGCTCAAGTTTCATTAACTACCCTGAAAGAATGGAGTGGGAAATAGTCATGTTCAAAAGGCAAAGATAAATCACCCCCTATCTGCTTGTGTACCCAGAATGAAAAATCAAGAGGCAAAAGCTTGTCCCAATATTCCCCAGGCAGGCAGGCAGGATGACACAGTACCTCTGGGTACACAAGCACAAAATCCCCAGCACTGCCAACATCCTTTGGCTAAACATTTTTATGGTGCTGCCTTCATACACACCTGAGCTAGATGAAAACCATGGGCACAGGTATGTGCTACCAGCTCCAAAGAGAGCTGTTCTCCACTCCAGCTATTTGGGACACACATGAGAAGTTTTACACTGTCAGCAGACAAAATCTCTGAAACTTCTGTCCCCTGCCCCAAACAAGACCTACGACAACTCAAGGGACAGTTTCAGGGAACACAGTCTGAAAGGCAGCCCAAGAAGCCACATCTAGTCAACCCTCTTAACTAGTAGGCCTGTCAGCAAAATACTAGGTTTATCAAGAGAAGATACTAAGACCCACTAGGCAAAAGCAGCACCCTCTCGAAACTCCTTGTGGTTCACTATATCTTCTGTTTTAACCTGTCTGTAGGGTCATTACAAGGTATTAGAAATTCTAATACCCTGATAGTGACTCCCACCTTGGACCAGTCAAAGCTGGTAAGACTTTCTCTATTTCAACAATACCCCACTGGTGTGATGAGTGCAGACCCAGAGGAGACCCCTCCATCAGTGGTGCAGCAGAACCACAACAAAACCCAACTGAACTCTTGACCTCCTTGCACAAAAGACTTTACAAGAGAGTGCAGACATTCCCTATGGGAAAACAGCTTTTTCCTGCTTCACCTTTTGCCTTCCTCTAGGCAGCACTGCAGACAGTGGCATTAAAGCAAATCTTGTGGGTAAAAAGGAAGAGATAAGAGTGAAAACAACATGAGGAAGGAACATTCTGTGCTGAACAGAACCAATATATTCAAAAAGAGATTATGCAGTACCAAGAGATAGAGGTATCTGCATAGAACCATGTTTTGCTGGAGAGAACTCATCAAAATCAGTATGACAAGCAGAACAAGATCAAAGTTAAATCAAGTTGAGGGCAGAACACCAGTTTTAAAAAGTAACTCCAACAGCTGGTAAGAACCAGCCTTTCTGATTACTCAAGATGTTTAAGGTCTTCTGCAAAACTCGAGGTGGATGTAGACACTGGATAAACATCAACAGGACTGAAGTAAGAGGGAGTTGGATTTCCATGGCCATCCATAGCCTTCCTACCAAGCCAGGCAGTGTGTAACCAAGGCAGGCATGGTCTGAGACCATTCAGTTCATGTTTTCCACACACTGGTTTTTTAAGTGAGACAACAGCAAAGTTTTAAAGTCTGCAAGATACTGCTGTGCTACCCAAACTATTGCCTTTAAATAGATACGACAGAAGCATTAGTGATTACTATGATAATTCCATGGAGACATTTTCATAAAACTAACACAGCAAAGGAAAAGCAATAGTGGAGGACCATCCACCTAATATTGCCAAGCTCAAACAGCACTGATGTCTTGACAGAAAATTCAAGATAGGTGAAGAGGTGTTTTAACGGTTAAATTTGAGAGAATAGAATAGATTGCTCCATACAACTAAGACAAAGAACTAGAAATTGCTTCACCCATTGCAAATGCTGCTGTAAAATGGGAGCTTAGTAAAGTTTTACTTCGTATTTGGGTCCAAACATGAAAACTCCAGAAATTTTACTGACAAGCTTATAAGTAAAAACTATTTCTTAGAAAACAGGAAATGCTTAGGAGACAGCTTTAACACACTGACACAGAAAATAATAGATACGAGCCACTGGGTTAGAAAGTGAGACAGCACCAGACACAGAAAGGAGTGAACACAAATGCACATTGCACAGAGACAGGTGTCTACTCAATATTTGCAAATGCAGGAGATGACACAGATAGATGAAAATTTAAAATTTTTCCATCAACCACAAAGGTCTTTCTGCATCAGCCTGCATCATTCAAAAACTGGTAGCTGGTAAGCAGGGTAACACACAGCTTGCCAAAAATGCAAGATTAAGTATCACTTGCCAGAGCGCTTGTGAAGAGCCCAGGCTCGTTGTACCAGAGGCAATACATTAACTGTCCCACTCGAGAATGGAGTATGATCTCCTTCTCAGAAATGCAAGCTAAAGTCACACTCTACCAAACCAGAAATTCACTTTTGTCCATGAGGCATCTCCTTGGTGGTTAGAGGAGACCACTGGCTGTGCAGTTTGCAAACCAAACTAGAGCTTACAGGAATATAGACTAAGGAAAGGAAAAAAGTCAACTTTATTCCATGTTTCAGATGCAAGCTAGGACAACTAGTATCCCACAGCCACTAATTCCATTTTGTTACCAAACAAAACAAGACCAGCATACTGGGAAACAGACGGTTGTGCAAAACCTCTGGGAGAAGTTATCTCAAGACTGCTGGGCTATTTCAAGCTTTTCACATCAGCTGAACCTGCTGTGGAAGCCCCATGTGCTTCCACCAACTGACAGAGATGTGCTGATGCTGCTGAAGTCCTGTGTTTCCCTGCTGTGCATTCCAGGCCCCTGCCTTCCCTTAGTGCTGGCATTTGCCGGATCCCACTGAGCTGTCCAAGAAAAACAAATTAGTCAAAGGTTAACCCCAAAAGGGAAAAGTTGTTCAATTTCTGGCTAGTTCAACTCCCTGACCCAGTTTGTGATGGGGCTAGAGGAATGCTTACAGATCCTGGGGTGGGACAGGAGAATCACATCAGCCCTGATGAAGGCTGATCAACCTCAGTGGCTCAGAACTAGCAACTGCTGTAATGCACGTGCATGGCATGCCTACATTTTGCAGCAGGACCACAGTTTTAAAAAAACAGGAACATTTAACACAAGGGACAAAAATAAATGGTACCTCTAAGAGACTAATCAATACTGCAATGGAAGGCAGCCAAGCAGCTGTACCAATGGAGCACATGCTCCCTGGGAACAGTAGCCTTTAACTACCTGTGTGTTTAACTACTACAGTGATACGATGCTGCTGCTTTGAGACCTCCAGATGCAACCACACCCGTTTTGTTCAAGAAGCTGCATAAAATACAGGAGGCACAGGGCTGAGAATAGAAAGCTGGTCTGAGAGCTCTCAAGTCTGGAATAATACCAGCATTTCAAATGCTGTTCATGACCAGCTGGTACTCACGTGATGAAGTCCAGAAAACTTGCCAGGGGCTCATACGCGTGGTTCCTCATGTGACGGAACTCCACCACCATCTTCTCCTTCAGCTTGTCATCAATGACGGACACGGTGAGCGGGGAGGCTTCGTTGGCCAGGAAGTTCCCATAGTCTGTGCTCTGGAGGTGCAGCTTCAAGTCTGAAAAAGAAAGTAATTCCACTCTAGAGGATTTTGGGCCGGGCTTGGGGTTTTTTTCAGCATAGCCAAGAAAGCTGTTGCTCAACACTTCTCTAGGCTCTTCTCAGAAAGATCACCTAGACAAAACACATGTGTTAGGTCATACACTTATATTTGCGCTTAGTTTTGTCATGGACAATCCAAATGCAGGAAGAGACCAATATTTCACCATATCAGCCTTGCCTCATCTTAAAGACAAATATGTGACACCATCTGTGTAACTGAGCACACACACTGGTGCCGGCTGTTCACTCTGCTAGGTCAAGGTGGAAGTTTACTGATTTTCTGGGATACTTGCTAGAAGTCTGGGGGGAGAAAAAAACCAAATAACTTAAGCACTCAGTCTAGCCGAAAGGGTTCTGATTGCAAGCTTCTCTGAAAAAATCACAACCAAGAACCTAACTGCCCACACAGCAAGTCTCCTCAGATACTAGTGATGTGCAGGCATTTGTAAAGCTTTCAAAGCCAAAAAGACAGAAACAGTAACTTAGAAATTATAAATCATCTTGGTCTTACATTATTAAAGCAGCCCAGCTAATTGTGCTCATAAAGAGAATTCAGACACTAATAGGTAGAGAGGGGCTAGTGAAGATGAAGGCCATTTAAATCCATTTCACATGGTAGGCAATCCCTGCCCAGGATGGAAGAATACGATCAGAAGTCTTCCCCTTCTCCAGTTTCAAGCAGAGGAAACCTTTGTTTCCTCTGTTAGCCCTGCCTGCAGGTCAGGTGCCCAACCAAGCTGCAGTCCTGGCCAGCAAGCAACCACAACACGCTGAGTTCTGTCAAGATAAAAGCCCTGTTTGAGCCAAAAGCATTTAAGTGTGTCTGTGGAAAAACTGAATCCAGAACTAAGGAACGTCATACAATCCTACTCCTCAAAGTTCTGCTAGTTGCATTGGTACACAATGTTCATCTCCCTTCAGCTTCACCTCAGAAGGCCAGTTAGGCAAGCATCCTCCCAGGGATTCAAGACCTTTATGGGGTAAGGACAGGAGCTAGAAGTGTTGAGTCAAACCAGATGTGAACACACCATACAGAGAAAACAAAAGAAAACTTTCTCCCTGTTTTTTCTGAAGCAGAGTTACTGAGGCTGCTTTTCCCTTCCACCGAGCCATACGAGTCCTCAACATTACGTCACAAGCATCCACAGCACCAAGGTCTGAGCAAGCACTCAGCCTGATTTGAGGAGCTTGACCTTTTGACATTACACCCAGCCATGGGTACATGGTTCCAGGCTCCAACCTGAGCTTGTGCTGCATGATACTGTTCTCAGCCCAAGGGATCAGGGGTCAAACGGCTTCCAAGCCAACTGACTCTTCTGGGTATTTCCAAGGAGGCATAGCAAAGATGGTTTTGACCCAGCACTCCGTACTTACAAAGATGTTCCCACTGCTCAGTGCTGCAGAAAACAGATGAAGTTTATAGGGAAGGAAAATAAAGGCCAGAGACGTAGATACCACTTCGTTTATCATCTTTCTCAGTGGTTTACATGAGAGTTTTAGGGGCACTTGTAGAAAGGATTCTGCTCTTCTAGTCAGCTCTGGTGAGACCCCACCTGCAGCACTGCACCACCTCTGGGGTCCTCAGCACAGGAAAGACATTGAACTGTTGGGAAAAGGTCCAGAAGAGGCTACAAAGATAATTAGAGGGATAGAGCATTCTCTTATGAGGAAAGGCCGAGAGGATTTGGATTATTTAGCCTAGAGAAGAAAAGGCTCTAGGGAGACCTTACTGCAGCCTTTCAGTACCTGAAGAGGCTATAGGAGAGCTGGAGAGGTACTTTTAACAAGGGCATGGAATGACAGGACAGGGGGTAATGGCTTCAAACTGAAAGAGACTAAGTTCAGATTGGGTATTAGGAAGACATTCTTCCCTGGGACAGTGGTGAGGCACTGGCACAGGTTGCCCAGAGAAGTTGTGGATGCCCCATCCCCAGAATTTTTCAAGGCCAGATTGGACAGGGTTTGGAGCAATTTGGTCTAGGGGAAGGTGTCCCTGCCCATGGAAGGAGGTTTGGAAGACAAGATGGTCTTTAAGGTCCCTTCCAACCCAAACCATTCAATAATTCTATGAATCCTGGATGCAGCAAAGAGAGTTCCCCATCCAACTACACACATCAAGGCTGAAGCAAAGCAGACATCTAACCCAGATCTCTGCTCCCCAGGGTAATCTGCAGCTGAACAGCTGTGGTTTATTCCACCATTAAATCATGGTCAACTTATGCTCACACTTGCAAGGGAGAAGACATTGCCTGGGTAACTCAGTCAAGTCTGCAACACGAACCTTGCCACAGAATCAAACAGATCATGCCAGAACTTGGAATGTCCCTCACCTCCACGCAGCCTGCACAGGATTATTATTGATATTAATCACTTCCTAAAGTCTTCAAAAAGCCCAGCTCACGAGCAGCACCCTGTGTGCAAAGGGTTCTGACCCACCTGTTCTGCAGCTGCTTGATTTCTGAAAGTGAAGATAGATGGGAAATCTACCATCATCCAAATTAATGAGTTTTTGTCCCACTTTTTAAAGCTCCTGAACGATGAACTTAAAAGTCTGAGTGGAAATTAAGTTCCTGACAGATCAGGACTTTACTAGTTTGGTTTTAGCAGAAACTGAAGAAAACGTGGAAAAAAATTGATCAATTAATATGTTCAATGAATATGAGAGAAAAGGTCCTGGTAAGAGTATTATACCCATAAGCTCAGGTTGCAAGGGAAGGCACAGAGAACTGCAGCAGTTGCATTCATATACCTCCTACTTGCAGTGTCTGGTAGCTGTGCAGAGCTCTAATGGAAGCTAAGCCTGCCCAAAAAGGCATGTGATGTTGTTTTGCAGCATACAGGACCTCGGAGAGGAAGCAGCTATTGCATATCCTCCCAGATCTGCCTTCAGTAGGGAGGCTGCCAAAGCTTGTTTCTCCAAGTCCAACACCATTGGTTTGTCTTGGTGTCATCACAACCTGAAACTCTGCTTTTGAGGTTGCAAGCAGCTGCTTTGCTATCATGTCACTTGATGCTACAGACTCAGTGACACAAGAAGAATTTTGCTGTACTTCCAGAAAGTCAGAGCTGCACTGCCTCTAGACCAGAGGCACACAGGCTGCACATTGTGCCTTGCAGGCTCTCCAACAGCTCTGAGCAAGCTCCCATGAGCTGCTTGGCCGGAACATTTTGCCCTGCTCCATGAAGGGGTTGTGCCCCCAACTCCACAGCACAAGAGCCAGCACACTATGTTGCAACTGGAATAAGGGCCATGTTTATATAACACTTGGAATTCATTTTTACAAGGAAGGCCAGCCACAAATTGCAGAACTAAACTTTTCTGAATCTCTTAGCGTCCAAGCAGACAAAACGGAACATATTTTCCAAAAACTGGACCGGATTTATGAACCCTGACTCAGTGCATCCCACGGTGTATCAGTGCTTTACACTAGCCTGTCCTCCTCCAGCTGCTGGGCTAGTCACCAAGCCTCAGCCAAGAGGGTTTGGGAGCTTTTAATAGGACTATTCACATGTCAAGCTTCTCAGATGAGTGCAAACTAATCCCGTGGTTTCACAAATCTGCTGCCAGAAGAGCTGTCCCAGTAGCATGGTGACTAATAAATGGACGTGCTGCTGAGCAAGCCCCAAGCTCTCCAAAAGCTCAGGGTCCTAACACAAGCTTTGACTGAGGCGCAGTTGGCCTCTGGCAGCAAGAGCAGCTGCCAGAGATCCCACACGCTGCATATCGATAAGACGCTGCCTGCCAGGCTTTTGCAGTGCCTCTTCCCCAGCTGCTGCTGAAAAGGAGGGAGACCTGCACCTAGAGCCCAGCCCCTCCTGAGGAGCACCTCTAGACACCAACAAACAACAGCACACGGCCTCAAGGCAGTGGTTGATTTTAAGAGATATATTTGCCTGGTTTGGTATTTTTCCAAGCAGTTCACACGCTTTATGTAACAGACTGAGCCAGCATTTGGCAAGGGAGCACTTGAATGACCACAAAACTTTTGTTCTCTCTCCTCCCCCGCAAAACCTAGGAAATTATGGCCAGGTCACTGCTCCCAGAAAGTTGCCTCACGCAAGAACACAACCATTTGTCAGAATGAGAGCCTTTTTCAGTTGGGTAGGTACCATGACATGTACCTACAGCCATCTCCTATCAACTCTCAGATCAGGCCCTCTGGTTTTTGTGCAGCTGCCTGTACATGAGCCACAAACACAACCACAGCTTAATTCAACACACTGCTCTGCCAACACCTTGACATTTCAGATGACATCTTCACAAGAGACTTTATATCCACACTAATGCAACTATCCTCTCCTGCAAGTTTGCCTTGACATAACAAGGAACCAAGCCATTAGTCTGTCAGATCTGTCAGTCAAAGCCTTTCCTGTAAGCCCTACTCAGAGTGATCCATGGCCCCATCAGCTCAGACTTCCAATGCTTCCTTCCTTCCTGCTGTAACTGCATTGCAGAGCTCTGAATCAAGTTAAGGGCTCAAGCACTTCCAGGCAAGGACTGATCTGTCTTCTTACGCACAGGCACAGAATCAGCCTCCACAACTTCTGAGCTGAAATTATGTTTTCACAAAAGTTATCTGCTGTAACCCTGACATCTTCCACCAAAGCACCTGGGGCCATCACTGCCTATATAAAAAATTAAAATATCATTTGCCATCTCCCAGGCTGGAGGCAGTAAAGCAGCCGAGGGATTACATAGCAGTCTGCAGATGAGCTACATCGCCCACGTCTCCCTTCAGGAGACTGCAGTCATTACCATTTGCCTTGTTGCTGTTTGTTTGGTCTGTTTATAGCCACCTCAGACACTCCTGAAGCTGATTCTCTGAAATCTCACTCAAGAAGAACTCAGAGACCCTTTGTTCCCTGCAGAATTTAAGACCTTTCCTGTGGCTGCAAGCCACCAGCAGTGACGTGCTACCTTTTCTCTGTTGTCAGGCAGCAAAGTCATCTGAGCCACAGTTAGACACAGAGAAGCATCATCTTTGGCTCCTTCCTCCACCAGTATCTCACCTCTGACTTTTTACCAGTTTGAGATGCCCTCAGCAACAAAGAGCAGCCTGTGTTTCTAGTCCATCCCTTCCTGGGACTGAATTCACTCCACTTAGAGTTTCAAACCCAGCACAGCCAGGTCGTGTCCCTTGAGGAGTCCTTCAACTAGGCAGCCCCTTCCTAATCTATCCAAAAGGCAAGGTAACACCTCCTCATCTGCCTGCATTCCCAATAAGCTTCTTTCCCCCGCCAAAAGCAGACTGCTCTAAGTCACTCTGTAACCTCAGAAGTCCAGTGGAGGACATCAGCCCAGCACCTAGTGCAGGGGTTAAGGGAGAGGCAACAAATCACTCAGAAACTAAAACAAACAGGACAGAAAACAGTCTCATGCTGCAGGAGCTGACAGCTGAGGAAAAACAAGATGAAAGCACTGACAGGCTGCCGAGCAGCAATACCTGCCAGGAAACCCAGACACCACCATCATGTAACATGGGGCAGGACCCAAATAAGGGCTGAAGCTGCACCAGTACTGAGAAGCTGACCTCAGCTGCTGCTTGAAGTTTAGCTAGGAGAAGCTATGAAGCAGGTCTCTGCCTGGTAAAAGTGGCCAGAACAAACAGCAAAGAGCCTCTGCTGAACCCTGCAGGAAGCCAGTGACCACAGTGTTTGTTTGCCACCATGATCTAGCAGGCTATGGAAGTGCCATAATACTTCCAATAAATAACGTTTTCCTGGAGTTTGTTTTAACAGGACAGTTGACGAAACAGCCACAGCCAGTGGTTACACCCATAAAGGATGAAGGACAAAGCACCAAGATTAACAGGACAGCATTTTAGACACTGTTCTGTTGCTGCACTAGAAGTCAGCATTCAGAGGACAGGAATGGTCTGTACTTTCCTCAAGTCTCACCTTGCCTGTAGACTCTTCCTCCCTTGGCAGGAGAAAGCTCTTGGGGCCAGGGGCCAGTCCTGCTGCACAGTCTCAGCACACAGGGGTCAGCTTTTCACACAGGGCTCCAAGATGCCAGGAGAGTGACAAATCATCATTGTGTGAATGATGATGAAAGGTCCCCACCACATTAAGGCCTGGCTTCTACATCTACAACCCCCGAGTTCAGACTGAACCACTCTCGGAGCTCAGGATGGATCTAAGCATAGCAACACCTCGGGACCATCAAGTGGCTTCTCCTTGCTTGGTAGTACAGTAAAGGAGCTGCCCAGGAAAGGATCTGTGCTGCTCCCCCTTCACAAAGGAGAATACCATGAGCTCCACCAAAAGCACTCTTGAAGTCAGTCTGGAGCTTTGCAACACCCCTATACAAGAGAGGACATGCTGCCCATGTGGTGATGCTGAAAGAGCATAGCTCTTTCTGGAAGCCCAGAACTGGAAGCCCAGCTCCAGCCTTCTTGGGGCCTAAATTCCAGGACCACTGTGATAAAATGGGAAAGAGATGGGTAGCACAGCCTCCCCTGCTCCCCTATCAGTGAAAGGAGATGTGCTGAACGCCTCAAAGCAATGCAGGGGAGAAAAAAGATCCTTGGGACGATGAAAACAAAAGCACACACTGCACACAGCCTGGTGTACAGTAGACAAACTCCAAGTATGGATCCCATTCCTCCAAGTGCGCACCACTGTTTCCATGGCATCCCAGTTCCCAGCTGTGCCAACTGCATGGACGGAGGCACAAGCATCCACAGAGTGGTGGTGCTGAGACGCAGTCCCTGGAAGGCCTTTCCCAAAAGAGGCCCACAAGCTTGAGCCAACTCCCTGCCACTCCTCAGCATCATCACCCAGCTAGAAGGTGACACATCCTGCTGCTGGATTTCACCCACCAATCACCTCTATAACACTGGCAGGTCAGAAAGAAAGCAGCTTCCTACACTGTTGCTGTGGAAGCAAGAAGTAGGAGCAATAGGAAGCTCATGAACATTGACCTATGGGTAATGACATTTCTGGTCCAAGATGCTTTTGTGTGCTTCTTGGGCTCTGCGTGCTTTTTGCAGAAGGGAGCTTTGCAGGCCAACAGCAAAGCCAATTGATAACCTACATTCCAGCCCCAGACTGAACTCTGCTACTTAAAAGCATCACCACTGTTCAACTGCATCAAGAACTTTCCATTCTCCTGACAGAATATCAGACCTCTGACAGGCCACCACAGCTTGAGGAGCAGTAGGAGACTCACCAATCTTCTGACAGTAGAAATCTGGGTGACTCACAAGTTTGGTTGCCCCAAACAGATTCCACTCAAGCAGAGATCCATGCTCACAGCACTGGAGCAGAGAAAAGCAGCTCCAGGTCCTTCACTGACACCTTGTGTCAGAAGCAGGAACTGGATAAAACAGCGACCGCCAGGCAGGTTCCAAACGCTCCCAGCTCGTGTGCACTGCAAAGGGCCTCGGCTGAGAAACAACCAGAGCACCAGGACTTTTGGAGCTGAAAGAAGGGATTAAACATGTTATTGCTAAAGGGTTTAAGAGAAAGCTTAAACCAAAACAGTTCTCACACACACAACCTCAATCCTGAACATGTTTTCTGCACTTCTTAAGGCCAGCTCAGGAGCCTGCCTGACCACAGACAGCCCATTTGGCTGTCTCTTTCTGACTCAACAAGGGAGAGCTTGGATCAGGTTACCTTGTGATCAGACAAGCAGAGACAACAGGGGATCACACAGAAAAGCATGGTTTCCTCCCTTCCAGCAGCACTAAACTGCCAGCCTAAGTCCTGAAGCAGACAAGTCAATCCCTTTATTCTTCTAGACTAATCTGGGCACATCAGATGAAGCAGCATTTCAGACCTGGAAGCACAATGTTCAAGCAGACAGATACCCAATTTCCAGGGCCAAACCCCGAACAGTCTTGGTCCTTCAGGATTTCTCTATGGCCAAGGCAATCACTTGATCCAGGACTGGGACTAATTGCAGAGCCAGACACGTGAGAGGCAGCAGCAAAGATGAAACACAGAGTAAGGAAGAATCTATCAGTAATTTATGCCCCAGTACCTATTTTGGCTGCTAATACATCAGCCACTGCCTGAATTTACTGCAGACGAGCATCTGGGAGAGAAAGAAACACGTGAAAAGTGTGGAGCACAGAAAACGAGTACTGAAATGGGAAAATCAGCACTAAAAGGACAGAGGAAAGAAACTGTTTGACCAGAAATCTATCTAAGTAATAAAGAACAACGCCTCTTTGAAGAAAAATCCGTCTCCAAAAGCACACTAAGCAGGGGCACAACGAGACAAGTGAAGGAGGAACAAGATAGGCAGTGAATTTGGAAGAGCCTTCAGGTTCTGAATGAAGCGTGACCAAGAGCACAGCAGCGGCCGCCACCAGAGAGCTGCTGGGGACAGAACAGCAACAATGCCACGACAAACATATGGGAACACCAACATGACTCATTCCAAACGCAGCCAACACCACTCCAAGGGAGAACTAGGGATAAGCAGCTTGGTTCAGAAACCAAGAAACGGAGAGAAAAGAGAAGCTCCAAGTACAGAAAGACTCCAAAGAGGAAGTTATCTGCAGGAAAGATGAAAAAGTCACAGTTCAGGGCATGCTGAGACTTGTGACTACCAAGAGAGCAGAAGTCACTCACACTGCTCTCTTTCAGGCCCTGGGCTCCACAGCAGGAATGACAGTGACTGCTGTAAGCAAAGAGCTACAAAAAAAAAGAAAAGTGGAAAAGGAGCTTCTGTCCTAAGTTAAAAAATACTGGGAATTTTTAAGGTAGAGACTGGGGCACAACACAGCACTCTGTTCCCATTCTATTGTTACCTGGAGTGAGCAGCTCCAGGTAACTTGCATCCAGGGTTCAGCTGGCCAGGGATTCATCTAAACTGTCAATGTTAATTAACCACTCAGCAATGATTATCTAGATAGAAATGATGCTTAACTAATGTTTTTAGAAGAAAGAATGATCCAATAATTATAGTTCCCCTGAACAAAACAACCAACATCTCTGGATACGTGTGTTTCTAGTCTATTTCAAGACAGGCCTGGTTTTAATCCTTGTGATTTGTGACCCAAGTTCTGTACACCAAAGAGTGAAAGCTGCTAAGCAGGTCACTGATCAGAGGAAAAATTTAGCACCAACTAATTAAGATGATGAGCTGACCACAGGTGATCATAGAAATGCAGAATAGTTTAGGGTGGAAGGGACCTTCAAAGGCCATGTAGTCCAACTGCCTGCAATGAGCAGAGATATCTTCAACTGGACCAGGGTGTTCAGAGCTCCATTCAACATGGCTTTGAATGTTTTCAAGAATGGGGCATCCACCACCTCTCTGGATAACCTGTGCCAGTGTTTCACTGCCCTCATTGTAAAAAAAAAAAATCCTCACAGTTCTGCAAGTTTGTACACACTGATCTAGCAAAAAAGATGATGGCTGGAAATCAGAATTAGCCCTGAAAGCGATCTCAAGATCACAGGTAATTCACTGGCAAATTTACTCAGATGTGCACTAGATTTTTTTTCCATTAGTGATCCTCCAATAACAGCAGGTACTTTTCTAGGTGACCTGATCTCCTTAAAAACTAATCATGGATATCAGGGATCTTGGATTATACCAATAACCTTATTCCAGGCCTTAAAAAGGCTTCCTGCGCTTTAGGGAGTGAAGGCACAAACACGTCTCACCAGAAACGCCTGTCAAAACCCACCAGGCTCCCAGAACCCGCAGGGCACAGGGCACAGCTACACGGCCACCTCAAGAAAGCAGTGGGAGCCCAAGTTCTCTTACACCACTGCATCGGCTGCTGCAATCATACGGCCGGGCTGACCGGGAACCTGAGTCAGCTGAGGCGGGGTGGGGGGACAGGACGGGACACCGACTGCGTCCTCAGCCATGGGGTGACGAGGGAACAGCGCCTCATAAACGCCGCTACCGGCTCTTTTCCCCAGGTAGCTCCTCGCCTCCCCACAGCCCCCCACCATCTCCCCTCAGCCCACAGCCCGGACATTCCCCTCAGGATGGCGGGGAGGGGGGGGGGCTGTTCCCGCTTGCCTCAGGCCTCCACCGCTACTCACCCTCCAGGCTCTCACACTGCACCAGGTTCACGTAGTCGCCTTGCCGGAGTACCCCCGCTTTAAAGCCGCGCACCAGGCCTTCCAGGTACCCGTTATCCACGTTAAAATAGAGCTCCGGGAAACACGACATGGCGGCAGCGACGAGACGCCAGCGCTACCGCCCGCCGCCTCACGTGACTCGCGGCGGGTCACGTGGCCGCGGCCCTTTCCCGGCAGCCATTGCGAGGCGGGAAGCGCCTGAGGCGATGGCGGCGGCGATGGCGGCCGCCATGGCCCCGTGCCCGCCGTGCCCCTGCTCCGGCTGCGCGGCGCCAGGCGTGAGGCTCCCCTTCACTACTCCTGAGCCACCATGAGCGATACAGGCAGACGAAGGATACGCAAATGAAGTTCGCAGTGCCTCCTACTGCCGAGACACCACTTCTGTCAGGAAATACCTAGCTAGTTAAAGGGCTTTGTCAGGAGGTGCTCTATAAAAAAATAAAATAATTTGGTTTGATGTAGAGGTGTCGCAAAATGTCGTGTATGTCAAGGTTATCTTAAGGCAGGATGTTCTTTGATGTAAGACCTCTATATATTTTCAAGCCTAATCAAGAAGAAAGGAGACCCAGTCAGTGGAACAGGCAGCAGTCAGCTCCCCTCACTGAAGAATATCCTGAAACAAGCTTTAGTGATGTAATAAGTCAAGATGTTGATGTATGTCTATGTGTACATTGTTAACCTGGCGAAATACTTGAGGTCCATGTATCCTAGAGCTGAGCTATTTTCATTATAACACTAAAAATCACACCTGCTTGTCAAAAAGACCCTGCCCAGGTGAAGACCCTTCCCCTGAGCATGAGTAGAAGTTAGCTGGAGTTATGTGATTTCTATGGAAATTATTAACCAATCTTAATGGAGGGGCTGTCCTTTGGAAGTTACTAACTCTGAACTTCTCCTGGTAAATAATGGCACAGAAGGTCCAGAGGGGTCTGCTGGATTTGTGGAATAACACCGAACACCCAGGCTGGGGCAGCTCTGAAATAAACAATGATGTTTCTGTGGAGTGTGTCATTACTGGCTCGATGCACACCCAGGAACGAACTCGATTTTGTGGGTAACAGCAGCATAGCCAGAACATCACCCGGGGTAAGCCTGCTGCTGAAACACCACTTATGTAGCCAGGAAAAGCACATCTGGTTTGATGTGGATGTGTCCTGGAGTGTTGCCTGTGTGGACACTGTGCCCAGCTGTGCACAGGCCACCCTCACCTTGCTGCACCCCTTCTCCCCTGAGGGCCCGAGCGGACACATCACACCATTCCCACTCTGCAGTGGCTTTTGCAAAGGGCTGGTTTATTGGAGCTGCAGACAAGGAGGCACACACAGGGGCGAGGAGCTGGCAGCCCCACGGGCGCTAGTTCTTGCCACAGGGGAAGTTGGTGCTGATTTTCCTGCAGTAGCAAAAGGCGTTGAAGAAGCGGCAGTAGCAGGTGGCACAGGGGTCACAGCAGGGGATCTGGTGGCCGAGGCAGGACTCCAGGAGACGGACACAGCGGCGGGGGGAGCGCTCCTCACGGCCCTCAGCTTGCAGTTCTGTGGATGATGCCTGCAGGGAAGAGGAGGGGAAGAGGAGGGGAAGAGCTGGTCCTGGACCACTGTGCCAGCAATAAAGAACTGTGAGGGAGAGAGCCAAGAGTGGCTGCTGAAACCTGGTGTTGCCAGCAGCAGAGGTTTCTGTCGTGTTCAATGCCGGGCTCTATTTTCTGTTGGAAATCACTGCTGAGCCCTGTGGACTCTCTGCAGGCATTGCTGCCTCATCCACAGTGTCTCAAGGCTTTTCTGCACACATTTATTTTGAAGCACAGCCTGGACTTTAGCAAACGGTGCTGTGCCTTCTGCCCAAACAGAGGCACCAGGGACTGAGCCAGGCTACACAGGGCACTGCCCAGCAAGCTCCTGCTCTGCAGAGGCTTTCTGGACTGTACTTGAGGTTAATTAAATTGATTACAGGAGCACAGGCTTGGACCACTCTCCTTTGAGTGCTGTAGCCCCTTGCAGATCTGAGCAGCCTCAGCTTATCCCACTTCCTCAGGTGATGGATAGATAGTCCCGTCCCAGGCAGCACCATGCTGGGCTCCAAACCCCCCAGCCCCAGGGACACAGAGAAGGCTGCTGTGGCCTGAGGCCACCCCACTCTTAGGGGTGCCTGTAAGAAAGCTCAGGGAGCCATACCTGTGGTTCTAGCAGGCTGTCTCTCTGCACAAGGTCACCATCAGCTTCTTGGACCGCCAGGGCCATCTGCTCAAACCCCAGCCTTGGGAGAGCTCCTGTGAGATACAGAGAGGCTGGACAAGGAAGTTGCTGGAGGGTCAGCTCTGATTCTTCTCCTTTTGCTCATGTGTCCACACAAAATAAAAGACTCCACTCCCTCTGGGCTGCCAGGCTGCTCTCACTAGCCAGGGCAAGGAAAAGCTGGGCTGCTTTAAGGGGATCCCCTAACTCCGGGTGTGGGATCCCCAGTTCAGTTCTGGGGCCCAGGGTTTTCCAGCGAGCAGCTGGTGGGGGTCAGTGAAGAGCAGGCGGCCCCAGGACTCACCTGCTGGCTCCGCAGACTCCTCCTTGGCTTTCCGCTGCAGGCTGGCGTGGCGGGCTCTGTCCACCCGCTCCAGCGCGCCGCTCGCCTTCTGCAGGTGGCCACAGCTGAGATCAGCAGTCCTGAGATCCAGGACAGCCTGGATCCCCTGCAGCAGCCCACAGCACAGCAGCAGCACGTTCAGCATGGTCCTGGGGGACAACCTGTGTGGAGAGGCCTGGCCAGCATCAGCCCACCTGCTGGCAGTCTGGCCTGTCCCCTCCACTGCCATCACCCCCCGCCACCACGAGAAATGCCATGTCAGCGAGGGGCAGCCTCTGACAGCACAGCCACCACTCCCAGCTCTTTGTTCCCTTGGACTTTAAAGCCTTTTTGTGGGCCCACAGGCACCTAAGCAGGAGCCCCCAAAAGCTCTCTCATGCTGTGGGGCACTCCACATGTGAGCACATTCATGGTCTCCCCACAGAAAGGGGTGACCAGCAGAGAATGGACTGAGATTTGATCTTTTTTGGGGGCAGTTCAGGTTCCTCTGCCCCACACACAGCAGCCACCGGGCCATTGAGGTGCACAGTGTGTGGCCAAAACATCTGGCATGGCTCCTGCCAGGCTCTGAGCTTGGAAGTGCCACTAGAATCTGAGTGCTGGGCAGGGAGATAGACCACAGCACACACGGCTGGGGGACAGGAGAAGCTGCAGGGTGAGGCTGTGGCCTTTGGGGGCCTGAAGGCTCTAAAAAGTAGGTGATCTCTTAGGGAGCAAAAGGAAAGGGGCCAGGAGGTGGTATCCCAGTTGCTGCTGCCAGCCAAATCCTGGGAAACCCTGTGCCTGCTGCTTGGGCAGCCTTGAGGTTCCAAGCCTGGCTCCAGCAGCCCAGTGCTGGCCACTCCTCATCACCCCATCCCACAAAACCACCCAGCTCTTTGCTGGGAGAGACCCCCCTGCACTGTGGGGAGCCCCACAGCCACGGGCGTCACGTCCCGCACGCTCCCAAGACCCTTCCCGTGGCAAGCACTGACCTCTCCAAGCAGAGAGGGGGATTGCTGTCCGCTGCTCCACTGAGCTTGCTGGAAGCGCCGCTACCGCTCTCTGTCTCAGTGTCCTCCTCCCCACATGTTTACTGGGATTTATATCAGCTTTTTATTAATTAAGTGCTTCAGCCACATGACTTCACTAACTACCAGGTAGGTGGGAGTCTCTGGAAAACGGGCTTTGTCTGGATAGAGAGGCAGCCAGTGGGGTGATACATGGGAGGGGGGACTCCTGCTTTGTGCCTTGCACAGCTGCAGGAAGGAACAGATCTCTGTTAGCTCCAAACTCCCAGGTTTCTTGGAAGTGATCCCCACTGTGCTTGCAGCCCACTTCCCTTTCCAGCACCAAGGCTGCAGCCTGAGGACATCTCCTAGTTCCCAAATACAGAAATAACAGGGCTACAGTATCACCAAAACCATGCCAAGCTTGACTGGTTTTCAAAGGGAATGTTGCCTATGTGTATCTCCTGGCAAGCATCCACTCATAGTGCAGAGCCTCCAGAAGTCCTCCAGCTCCTGACCACATACCATCTGCAGATACTCCAGGCTTTCACCCCTACTAACTGCATCTCTTACTCATGTCTCATGTGCGAAAATCTGCATCTCCCCAGAGCCATGCTCCTTTGGGGAACACTTGTGGCCTTGAGTGGTTTCAGCCCTGCAAGGAATTGAGGGAATAAGACATAATAGGAAGGGTTCAGCAGACTCTGACATACCCAGCAAGGAATACCAGCTGAGAGCCCCGGCTCTGCCCTCATCAGGCTTTTCCTAGACTGGGAGGACTCCCCAGGCCTTCCAGCACGTCCCCAGCAGAGGGTGAGCCGCTGCTGCTGGCTGCAGCACCACCTCTGGGGCTCTTGGCAGGCTTCCTCTGCTCCTACATCCCCTGTCCCGGCATGATTTGATTCCTGCTGCATTTGAGGGACGGGCTGAGCAGGCACAGGACCAGTGAGGAGCTCATCTGCCATGTGTCATTTTCTCCAGCTGCGAGGGGTTGCTGGAAATACTCACCACCCATCTGGGTCCCCCAATGCACAACACCCAGTCAGGATCCCCTGCCACAGCACCTGCATGCCTCCTGCACCCCACAGTCTGTCCATGCCTGGACAGACTCATTTGTGTGAGAGGCAGGTTTGGCAGCCCTTTCCATTGCCAAGGCCCAGGTGGGTGCCGAGCGTCCCATCCAGCCCCAGCTCCTCAGTTCCTCAGCGCTGGGCGCTCCGGGTCCGCAGAGCACGCCGCGCCGGTCCCCGCTGACACCAGCCCCCGCACGCAGCCCCCGGCACAGCTCATTAGGGCCTGTTTGCAGCCGGCGGGGCCGCGGGCCAGGACTTCTGGGAAGGCATTAGCGGGAACGAGGGCGGCCGCGCTGAGAGCTTTTTAATCTCCAGGAGCAGCATCTGCTTTGTGCGCATCCCGATGGCCAGTAACGAGCTAAATGAGGCGGCCGGCCGCTCGCCGGTCCGCTTCCAGGAAAAGACGGCTTAAAGCGAGGGGGAAAGGGGGGCCAGAGCTGCGCTCCCGGCTCAATGGTTCAGGCTCCAGCGAGGGTTGGGAGCCGGCGATGGAGTGGGTCAGTGGCACAGCAGAGAAGCCCGTGAGTGGGCATCCCGGGCAGGAGCCCCCAACGGCGGGACCCTCCGGGACAAGCCCGTGCTGGGGGCTCTCCCTCTCCTCCTGGGAGCATCCAGGCAGGCGGGCGGCTCATTTAGCTCATCACCAGCCCTCGTTACCGCTAAGGCCAACCGAGTCCCCGCCAACCCCAAACAGGCAGTAACGAGCTGGGCAGCGGTACCCGGGGGTTGCCTCTCAGGAGGTGCGATGAGCATCGCCCCGGCCTCGGCCCCGCCGGGCCGGGCCCTTTAAGGCGCGATCCCGGAGCCGCCCTGACGTCAGCGGGGCGGGCGCGCCCGGGCACCGCAGCCCCGGCGGTCGTAGCTCCGCGCCCCGGTGAGTGCAGCTCCGCCGGGGCGCACCGGGAGACAGGGGCTGGGGTGGGTATCGTGGTGCCCGGGGCGCTGGAGGGAGAGCATGGGGGTGCCCAGGGTTGCTGAGGTCTGGAGGTGAGGGCATGGGGGTGGCACGGATGTTTGGAGATGGGGATACAGGAGTGACAGGGTTGCTGGAAACCTGAAGGTTGGTGTTACAGGGGTGGCCCGGAGTGCTGGGAACTGGAGATGGAGATGTGGGGGTGCCCAGAGGTGCTAGGTAGTGGAGGTGAGCATATTGGGGTAGTCAGGTTGCCAAATACCTGGAGGTTGGTATTACTGGGGTGCCCAGGATCCTGGGGTCTGGGAGTATGGGGTGACAGGGGTGCTGGTGATTTGGAGGTAGGGGTATGGAGTACTCAGACTGCGGGGAACCAGGAGAGAAGGGGCTGCTCAGGGTGATGAGGGACTGGAGGCAGGAGTATTGGGGTGCCCAGAGTGCTGCAGTTCTAGACACCTGGAGGAGAGGGTATCAGGATGTCCTGGGGTGCTGGGATGTAGAGGGATGTATCGGGATGTCCAGGATGCTGGCAACTGAAAGGGGGATATTGGAGTGCTGAACATGCTGGGGACCTAGACATGGGGATTATAGGATGCCCTAGGATACTCAGGAGATGGAAGATGGAAGTTGGAAGTATTGAGATCTCCAGAGTACTAGGAACTGGAGATGGGGATACAGATGGGGGTCTAGGTCCTGCGATGGGGCCTGGGAGGTAGAATGTCTGGTGCCCAGGCTGCTGGGTCATGGCATTGCTGGTGTCAGTGGTGCTGAGGGACCTGGTGTTCGGGAGCACCCTGTCCCTCGCCCCACATTGCTCAGCATCTCCTCCATCCCACAGCACCTGATGCCTGTCCCCACCTGACGGCACCGCCATGGCCGGGGCACAGGGCTGCGGCGAGGGCAAGATCGCGGGGCTGTACGACCTGGAGCGCACGCTGGGCAAGGGCCACTTTGCAGTGGTGAAGCTGGCCCGGCATGTCTTCACTGGGCAGCGCGTGGCCGTCAAGGTGATCGACAAGAGCAAGCTGGCGGGGGAGGCGGCGGGGCAGCTCCTGCAGGAGGTGCGCTGCATGAAGCTGGTGCAGCACCCCAACGTGGTGCGCCTCTACGAGGTCATCGACACCCATGCCAAGCTCTACCTCATCCTGGAGCTGGGTGACGGTGGGGACATGTTTGACCACATCATGCGGCACGAGGGCGGCCTGGCCGAGCCGCGTGCCAAGCACTACTTTGCCCAGATTGTCCATGCCATCTCCTATTGCCACAAGCTCCACGTGGTGCACCGCGACCTCAAGCCCGAGAACGTGGTCTTCTTCCAGGAGCAAGGAGTGGTCAAACTCACCGACTTTGGCTTCAGCAACCACTTCCAGCCCGGCAAGATGCTCACCACCAGCTGCGGCTCCCTGGCCTACTCGGCACCAGAGATCCTGCTTGGGGATGAGTACGATGCCCCGGCTGTTGGTAAGGGCTGTGGGGTGTCCTGGGGACCTGCCTCCTTGCTGTCCCTTGCCTGGAGCACGGTCCTGCCAGCTGGGTACCACCTCCCACTTGGCCCCTTACACTAGGAGCACATGGTGGCACTGCTGTCCCTGCAAGGAGCAAGCCTGTCCCTTGGGTGCCCAGGCAGGGTCCTCCCTGCAGAGACCATCCTGGCATCTGCAGAGATCCCATAGAGTGATGGTTGCCGGAGAGGGGAAAAAGCCCAAGCAGGCTGTGAGCCTGGTGTGGCAGCCGCCAGGAGAAGCAGTGTGAGGATACAGCTGCCAGCAATCTGGCGCTCGTGGTTATTTGGTGGGGTGAGGCCGGAAGGAAATCTGCTCGGGATGCTGCTGTTTGGGCGGAGGAGCTCTGAAAGTTTCCTTTGCTCCATCCCCACCCTGAAAACCACTTCCTCCCCATGGCTCCCAGTGCTCTTCCTTCCGTGGCCAGGGTGCAGGGGTCTGGGGGGACTGTCCCAGGGCACAGAGAGCTGGGCTGGGGGCTCCAAGAGGCTCTGCTGTGACAGAGGGGACGTGGGAGGGAAGCAGTATCTGAGCTGCCTGCCTGGCTGGAATTAGGGCAGGAGGATTTAGCAAAGCAAAACATGAGCCCTTAAAGGCAAAAGCCCAGCGTTGGCTCAGGGAAAGGCGGATCCCGAGTTGAGAACAGGGATAGCTTATGGAGGCGGTAGAAAAATAAGCTGGTGGCGCTGCAAAGGAAATGAAGGGAGAAAAACCAACGCAGATGAGAAATTTTCGAACACTTGACTTAAGCAGCTGAAGGTATTAACGGAGCGCCTCAGGGCGTGCTCAGCATCCTAAACCCGCACATCTGCAGGAATTTGTGTTCTGGGCAGGAGGAGCCAGTGAGGATGATTCTGGCTCCATCCCTGTCCCCAGGACAGGGCAGCAATCCTGCTCCAGCTGGTCCCCATGCAGCTGGAGAGCCCAGATCGGTGCTATGTCCCTCTCTGACTGTAGCGTCTCCTAAAGCACAGCCCAGTGCCAGGATGGTTGTGGTGGGGTTTGGGAATCAGGAAGCTGAGAAATGACATGAAGCAGTGCCATGGGTGGGTGTGTAACCAGGGGAAGTGAGGAGAGGGGCAGAGCTCAGGGCTGGCCTTCCTGTCCCTGACTGGACAAGGTGATAACACCTCAACTGCTTTGCTGAAGTCCCTTGAGACCTGGTTGGATGTGGGGATGGGAAGGTGCTTCCCTGCCTTGGTGGGAGTATGGTCCCCCTGTCCATGGGGCAAGACCTAGGAGCTGTTACCTCAAGGAACATCCCAGTGAGCACTGGTCTCTGCTGGAGCAGCACTGGGGGCTGGTGGGGCAGCCCGTCCCAGGGTTCCTGGGGTGGGGAATCTCCTGGGCCGTGGTGAGTGCAACCTGAACTGCTGCTGCTGCTTCTTGCAGACATCTGGAGCCTGGGAGTCATCCTCTACATGCTGGTGTGCGGCCACCCCCCCTTCCAGGAGGCCAATGACAGCGAGACCCTCACCATGATCATGGACTGCCGCTACACCGTCCCCCCGCACGTCTCGGCACAGTGCGCTGAGTGAGCACCACTCCTCGCTGTACCCCCAGACCCCAACTTGCTGTCCCCGGGGTGGGTGCCCCAGCCCTGGCAGATGCCTGGAAGCTGGGGTGGGAAGAGCGGGCAAAGCTGCTTACTTTGGGGTTCACAGAGTGCTGCAGGGTTGCAGTGTCACTCCTTTCCCCAGTCTTATCTCCAGGATGCTGCAGCGGGACCCGAAGCAACGAGCATCCCTGGAGCAGATCGAGGGCCACACGTGGCTGCAGGGGGTGGACCCGTCCCCTGCCAGCCGTTCCCTGCTGCCCCTCACCTCCCACAAGCGCGTGTCTGAGGAGGAGCATGAGATCATCCTCCAGGCCATGATGTGCGGGAACATCGCAGATCGGGACACCATCCAGGAGTGAGTGACAGGATGTGGGGGTGAGAGCCCCAGTGAAGGGCTCTGGGGGTCCTTCCAAGAATGTCCCTTGTGTGCTGATGCAACTCCCTCGGTCCCACACAGGGCACTGGAAGCCGACCGCTACAACCACATCACAGCCACGTATTTCCTGCTGGCGGAGAGGATGCTGCGGGAGAAGCAGGAGAAGCAGGGCCACCGCCTCAGTCTCGTTTACAACCTGGCCAAGGAGGTACAGAGCAGGTGAGGCCCCCTGCTGCCCCCCATCCTGTGTCACCCTCCCCATCCTGGATCCCCAGTGCAGGTGCTTGGCCGGTCCCCTGTCCTTTTCCTTGTCACAGCCCTTGTGATGCCCAGCTGGGTACTGACACCTCTCTCTCCCCTTCCTCAGGCCCAACTTGTCAGACACGTTTGGCTCCGTGGGCAGCGCCGGCAGCCTCCTGCCCTTCACGGAGACAGGCGGCCTCGCCGGGGGGTCCCGGCTGCCCCCTGGAGGGGACATTGGCGGCCGGCAGCCCACCGGGACCCTGCTGAAGGTCCCTGCCGTTGACACCACCATCACCAAGAGCACCCCGGCCCTGCAGCAGATCTGTGAGGAGGAAGAGGAGGACGAGGAGGAGGAGGAGAGGCCCAGCGCAATGGAGAGGAAGAGCAGCTCTCTGAACCAGGAGCAGATGCGAGCCTTCCTGCGCGCCCACCGCCCGGCCGGCCGCGGGGAGGTCTGGGGGCCCGGGGTTGAGCTGGGGGGCCGGGGTGGGCGCTCGGGGGTGGCCTGGGCTGGGAAGGGAGTGAGTGGGGGCCGGGGTCCCCCGGTACTGCGGGGAAATGGAGCTGTGCCCCCACGGAGGGAGGAGGACACAGAGCCTGGGGGCTCCTCAGCAGAGTTCCTCAAGGAAAGGCGAGCCGTCCTGTCACCCCAGAGCAGCTCGGCTGGAGTTCCCCAGGTACTGGGGGCAGAGACAACTCCTGCCACCCTCCCAAGTCCTGCAGACACGTCCCCAGGGCAGGGGGAACAGATGAACCCGGCCCAGCAGTCGGTGGAGAGCTCAGGCCCTGAAGGGGGCGCGGAGAGTGTGATCAAGCTGGACCCGGGCAAGAGCAAGGGGGGCAGCCTGCGGGACAGGCTCCTGCAGTTCCCACTCTGCGAGAAAGCCCTGGCCTTCAAACTCCGGCCGGGCTCCAAGGAGAGCCTCCTATCACTGGGGCAGTTCAACTGCTGCCATGTCATTTAGGGCCGCGGGACTGGCCCCGCTGTGGGCTCTGGGAGGGCGCCCACTCCCCCGCCTTTGGTCTGTGGTGGCTGTGGGGCTAGCGGGTGGCACAGTGGCCTGCTTTGTCACCCCTGGTGGCCACCCTGCGAGCACCCACCCCTGGAACCTGCTGTGACAGACCATCCCCTGGACAGGCCTGCCTAGGGTGAAGCAGACTGGGGCCCATCCCCGCACTGGCCAGTGTGTCCCCCAGCCTCTGGGGCAGCTCCATGATCCTGCCGGAATGGGATGGACCATGACACTTTTTTAACTACTAGAAATAATTTTTTTAAATAGTCTATTTTAATGTAATTAAATAGAGATTGCTATATCCCCCCCAAACCCCCAGTGCCCCAGCCCCACAGTGTGCATGGCCCGGGGCTGGGCTGTCCTGCCTGCAGCCCCCCCACCAGCCCCGGCTGGGGCCAGGCACAGCCTGGCCCGTGACCCCAGGCCGTCCCCTGGGCCCTCCCTGCAAATAAGCTTCCTATTTATTATCTCTTTGTTTTCTTGCTGGCAAGAAATGAATGACGACGGAGGCGTGGGCCAGAGCTCGGCCTGAGCCGTGGCACATGCGCGTGGAAGGATCGGAGCCACTGGGAAGCAAAGTTTGTCAGGACAATAAAATAAGCTTGTGGGTTGATGCGGGTGCGATGTCCTTACAAGAACATCACTGTCCCCCCAGTCAGGGGGCCAGGGATGGCTTCCCTGGCACCAGGGGTGGCTTTAAGGGAGCATTCACCTGAGCTGGGGTGCGCAGCAGCCCAGAATGGAGCTCAGGGCAGCTGCAGATGGGAGTAAGGACAGGGATAGTGAACACCCACAGATGAGAGAAGGCCTGGGCATGCCAGAAAGCAGGTGGAGGGTGCTGTATATCCCCATGAGAGTCAACCACACTCAGCCCCAGGGTTCCCCCAATAGTTTTCCCCACTCTCAGCGTGGAGCCACCCCTGAGCCCCAAATTTCAAACCCAGCCGAAACTTCCTTCTCTCCAGCTCTGCCCTTCCTTTTCTATCCATCTTCCTCCTCTCGGGTGTACCCCTGATAGCTCCCTTGTCTGTCCTCATCATCCAGCATGAGATCTCTCTGAGTACTGGGTGGTTGGAAGAATGGAGCAATGCTCTGTGTATCTCAGGTGGGATGGAGCCAGCTCTGAACAGCTTGGGGAGTTGGTGGTAGGAAAAGAAAGTGGGGGGTGCCCTGGGGACCCTGCAGCCACCACAGGGCCCCAGCAGCAGGAGGGGATGCTGCTCATGGCCACAGGCTCCCTTTCTTGATCCTAAAGGATAAAGCCAGCGCCTGAACAGGGGCTTGAACCCTGGACCCTCAGATTAAAAGTCTGATGCTCTCCCAACTGAGCTATCCAGGCTCACATTAGGGCTCAGGGGTGTGTGTCTGTCACACGCAGGAGGGACCCCGCTTTCCTGCAGCACTGCCGGGACAACGTGGGGACCCACTTTGATATTTCCCACTCCCACGCCACCCCAACGAGGCTGCCAGCGCAGGCCAGACTGAACAGCCGGGTTCTGGGAATCTCACTGGGCACTGATCAGGCACAGGGATGCGCCCTGGGAAGATGCCGGTGCCGCAGGGATGCGCAGGCGGGGAGGGGAGCAGGATGCTGCGGGAGCGGCTGTAAATCCTCCGCCGCTCGCAGAGGGAGGCAGGAGGGTCCCGCCGGGGACAGGAGCAGCGGCGGCGGCTGTGGCCGCACAGGGGCCCGAGCTCTGCTCTGCGGCCGCAGCAGCCTCGGCTCGAATCCGAGTCCCGGCGGCGCTTTCGCAGGAGCCGCGTTAAAGCAGGAGGGAGGCGGCTGCGGGGAGTTGGGTTACAGGGACACAGAGCCCGCGGTGGGCACCTAAGGGCCACCCCACATATTCTACTGCCCTTCCTCACCATTCTCTAGGAAGGGACCGTTTTGCCCCACAGGGAACCCACCGTGCCAGTCCAGCCTTGCCCAGCTCGGAAGGGACTGGAGAAGATTAAAGCCGACCCCAATTGCAGACGGGGTGGGGGAGCCCCAGGGGCAGCCGGCAGAGAGCCCCGTGGGGCCTCTTCAAACACCTCGTGCGCACTAATTGGTTTCATTAGAGCAGCCAGTGATGGCATCAGCCCCCCTTCTGCTGGGGCTGGGGACAGCACTAATGAGCTGGGGAACGGCGGCCGCGGGACGGCCCTGGAGAGGAGATCAGAGCCCGTACCTACTGTGGGAGGGTGTGTGGTGTCGACTGAACAAGAGCACGAGCTTAATTACCCTGATTAATTAGAGCCCGTTGCTTTTAACCCATGTCTGGAGCTGTGACCGCACCGGTACGCGGCCACACGGCAGCCACGGAGGCACCCCCCGAGGTGCACCGGCCCCGGGGTGGACACACCCGCAGAAAGACACGTGGCGGCCCCTGGATCCCACAGAGAGGCACCATAAGGACCTGAGAGCCCTCAGGTGCTCGGAAGCTGGACCCTACAGAGAGGGACTGCGAGTCCCCCCGAGCCCCGCGAGCAGGAGACGCCGGGGCGCGTTTCCCTTTCTGTCCCTTTTTGGCCGCCGTTAGCCCGGCCCATGGGGGCGGAGCTCCCCACCTACCCGGAAGAGCCCGACCACGTGGTGCGGGACCACGTGTTGGCAGCGTCATGGCGTCGGCGCCCAAGAGGTTCAAGGTACGGGGGAAGCCGGGGGCTCCTGGGGAACTGAGGACACAGCGGCGCTGAAGGGATCCGCGATCGGCCTCATGGCTCCTTCCCCTTCACCCCATGTTTTTCCATCCACAGGCCGCGGTCGAGAGTGGCGCCCGGGGGAAGTGTAGTGCCGACCCCCTCTCCGGGTTCCTGGCATGGTGCGAGCGGGCCGGGGTGGAGCTGAACCCCAAGGTGAGGCACGGCGGGCCGGCCCGGGCATGCCCTAGGTCTGCCCTGGTCTCTTCGCTCCGCCTCTCACCGCTCCCTCTGGCCCCAGGTCCGCCTGAGCAGGGAGGGCGCGGTGGCGGGGTACGGGATGTTGGCCGCCGAGGAGCTGGAGGCAGGAGAGGTGCTGTTCACCATCCCGCGCACGGCGCTGCTGTCCCAGCACACCACCTCCATCCACGGACTCTTGCAGGACGGTGAGTGCAAGCTTCTTGTGTCACTCGAGTCTGCTGTGCCTTTTGAAAGAATAAATGGGTTTGTGGTAAAGCCTCGTGAACGTTCCTGATTTGCGAAGGATGCTGTAGGGCTGTTTGATACCAGGTAGGAAAGGGGAGGGCTGCGCATCTCCTCGCTTCCCTAAGAGCTGTGCCAGACAAGGAGAAAAGTCCATCAGTGCAACATCTCCAACTTATAAGTGACAAGCACCTGTACTATGCTGCTTTCCTTGAAGTACTGATAAGAAACAGAACAGTTCCTTGGTTCCTGAAGGCATGCAGAGCCTCGGGCTGAGGAGGGCAAGGCTGTGGGGCCTGGGAGAGCTCATCCATAACTCCAGAGAAGCAGTTCCTGGTCCTGGTTCAGCTCAGGACAAACCCAAGACAAACCAGAATAAAAGCTCAACCCCTGTCTCTAGGCTGAAGACAGGCACAGAGACTTGTCATACCAGGTTTTGGTTTTGTAATGCAGAACAACTAAGGTTTTTTCCATCCTGTCTGGTTCTGTAGCCCAGGAGTCCCTGCAGAGTCAGTCCGGTTGGGTCCCTCTCCTGCTGGCCTTGCTACACGAGTACACTGCCAATAACTCCCACTGGCAGCCGTATTTCTCCCTCTGGCAGGACTTCCGGAGCCTGGACCACCCCATGTTCTGGTAAGGTGAAAGCAAGGGGGCCTGGGGAGGCTCAGGCTTACAGCTGAAGGCAGGCACATGCCAGAGGCTGCTGAGTACTGTCCTGGGAAGGGATGTGGTCCCGCTCTGTTCTAGCCCTATGCTGGTGCTGGCAGGAGCCTGAGGGGCCCTCCTGGAGTTACATTACAGGCAGAGCTAGAGAATAAGGACCTGGAGAGCACTGGGAAGCTGAGATTTTTAAGGAGGGAGGAGTTTATAGACCCTTGGCCCTAGCACAGATGAGGAAGAACCTATGTTTCTTGCAACAGGCCTAAAGAAGAGCGAACAAGGCTCCTGCAGGGCACAGGCATCCCAGAAGCTGTGGACAAGGATCTAGCTAACATCCACCTGGAGTACAATTCCATCATCCTGCCTTTCATGGAGACCCACCCTGACATCTTTGACCCCAAACTGCACACTCTGGAGTTGTATAAGGAGCTGGTGGCATTTGTCATGGCTTACAGGTGAGAAGTGAGGGCTTTGCTGCAGCAAGCAGCATGGACAAGGACTATGTTAGAGGTTGCAGTTGCACAAGAATCTACGTGTAAGGTGAAGCTTGCCCTGTGCAGCCGTGCAGACCACTGGCTCGTCTTAGCTTTCAGGAACCGTTGGAGGAGGAAGAAGAGGATGAGAAGGGGCCCAATCCTCCCATGATGGTGCCTGTAGCAGATATTTTGAATCATGTGGCCAACCACAATGCCAACCTGGAATACTCTCCTGTGAGTGCAAAGCTGCTGCACCAGGCATTGTCACAGCTTGGTTCTGTTTTAGTAAGACCTTTGGGAATGGGGGCACAGCAAGGTGGGGTCTCAGCCCAGAGCAGCAAGTCTGGCCTGGATCTCGTTAAAACAAAGCCCTGCTGCATGTTTGGTATTCGTTAGGAGGAGCTCAGGGTCATCTGAGCTCTCTGAATGCCCCTGTTGAGCAGATGGATCAGCACAGCTCAAATGCTCTCCTCTCCCTGCTTGCAGCAGTGTTTGAGGATGGTTACAACGCAGCCTGTGGGGCAAGGACAGGAGATCTTCAACACGTATGGGCAGATGGCCAACTGGCAGCTGCTGCACATGTATGGCTTCGCAGAGCCCTACCCCGGCAACACCCACGACACGGCTGACATCCAGATGGTGACACTGCGCAGGGCGGCGCTGCAGCGTGAGTGGCCCCCCAGCCCCCCGGGCAAGGGATCTCTGGAAACAAGGGATGACATGAAAAATAAGCCTGTTCCACAGCCTTTCAGGGGGTGGGGCCATGCCTTAGTCTTCTGCCTCCTACTTCCTCTTCTCCATTCACCCTCCTCTTCCACTGCTATTCTGGCTGTGTTCACAGCTCTGCTGTCTTCAAAACAGGTGCCAAAAGTGAAGCACAGCAGCAGCTGGTCTCAGAGCAGTGGGACTTCTTGTGCCAGCTGGAGATGGTGGGGGAGGAAGGTGCCTTTGTGCTGGGCTGGGATGAGGTGCTGACAGAGGAAGAGCTTTCTGTGACCCTCAAGGTAACAATGGCCAAGTGGGGTAAGAGCTGCAAAAGGGAGCACAGAGTGCAGCTGGGCAAATCAGCAGTGCAGAATGGCTCAGCAAAGGGGACAAGCACCTGAAGGTAGTTTGGCATTAACACTCCTCTGTAAACAGTGGTAGGGGGTGTGGCTGCGCAGCTCCCAGGTGCTTTTAAGTCTTCCTCTCCTGAAGTGGCCATCCATCTCTACTCACATATTTTTCTTGAATGGCTCCATGGCCACTGCTATTCTAGAAAGCTGTCACACCTTTGTAGGTGACAGCTGAGATGCTTTACAAGATTTAGCAATACCCAGATTTGCTGTTTCAATGTTCTTCTAACCCACAATTACTTGCACTTAGGTATCTAAGCTAGTTTTAGTCTCTTAACCTTTAGTGCAGCTGAGGAATAACTCACCTGCTCCACATGGCTCTTCTGTTCCACAGAGGAGAAAGCCTGATGTACTCACACTGCCAGTGACTTATCCTTTTGCCTGGGTCACTACAGGTGCTCTGCATGTCAGAAGAAGAATTCAAGGAGTATAAGGAGCAAGATGGCTGGGAAGATGACAGTGAGGAAGAGGAAAATTCTACTCTTTCAAATGAGGCCCTCTCCAGACTTAAAACCCCTTGCAAGGAGCTCCTTTATGACAGTGTGCTGCTGACCTTGGAGTCCTATGGGGCAGACCTGAAAGCAGAACAGGACTTGCTAAATAACAAGGAGGCTTATGAGAAACTGAGTCGAAGGGAGCAGCAAGCACTGCACGTGCGCTACGGACAGAAAAGGATCTTGCATCAGCTGCTAGAGCTGGTACAGCAGAAACCTCAGTAACCCTGGACAGGACCTGGCTGGGGCTGATCCTGAGGGAAAGCCTCTGGCCATCTCTTCTGTAGCAGAGAGGACAGATGACAAGACTGACTACAGGTCCACTTGTCCCTCATACAGCACAAGGATTTTTAGCTACCTCTACATAAAGAAGTATCTTCACAGCACAGAGGTGGTTTTGAGTGGCCTTACTGTACCATGAGAGCTCTGGAGCACAAATACCACTTTTTTCCAGAGGCCTTAAGAAACCCCAGTCGTCCTAATGGCTGTTTTAGGAAGGCTTAGATTGCCAGGACAGCAGAGGATTCCCTCATTCAGCAAAGAAATTTAAGGCAAGAGCTGCTCCTTGTCCAGATTAAGAGGGCAGAAATCCAGCTGGCAGATCTTACCTTAGAGAGGTTCAGAGGCAGGTGGACCTGCTGACAACACTATACTCTTCACCTGTACATATCTCCTTTTGAACAGTTTCTAGCTGGTCTTCATGTAGGCTCATGTACCATAACAAGTATTTCCTTTTATTTCCACAAAAGGTATTTCTTTGTGGGCTTGAGACTACTCTGGAGGAGGACTGTCAGTTCCACAGCTGCTGCAGAATTTGATACACACCCTCTGTTTGATGCAGTTCTACCCTGAAGTCACTTTGGTTTTGCATGACAAAACACTGACGCTTGACAGGCCAAGCTCTATTTAATAAATATGAGTTTTTTTACTCAGCCCATGCTCTTACTTAACAGGGTGTGACGCCCATCTGAGAGCAGGGGGATTGTTGCTGCTGCTGCAGTTAGAAGTACCGCAGACAAGCAAAACCCACATTGCATTCATAACAAAGCTCAGCTACAGCCCTGCCTGCCATGCTCGGGGACAGGGTGGTTTAACAGGACTGAGGGGAACTTGTTCTGGTTTCCCAGATGGGACAATAGTGAATTTGACCAGGATCTCACACAGCTGCCACTATCCTTCATACAGACATGAGTATTACATTTGCTGTCTTGGTTAAAGTTTGGGGGTTGGGTTAAAACTTGTTTTTTTAGATATGCACAAACTTGGTGATGACTAAAGCATATAAAAGGTTTGAACACTGTATAACAAGACTTGGTTATACCTACTGTTTGTAACTGTTTGCCTGTGTGGGCATTGGAAGTTCCACCTCATCCGAGAAGGGCATTTTGAGCACTTTTAAGACTGTGTTTTAAGACCATGCGGAAAGCTTGGAGGGGATTTGCTTACTAAGAAGCAGCTGATTATGTAGTGGCCGTTGTATCTATTAGAGAATTGGGGAAAATGGCCTCAGAATGGATCCTGCAATTAATATTACTTTGTTGCCAGGAAGTAAAATGGGGCAAAGTACCAGATGTAGATGTTCTTTGCACTGCAGAATAATGGTAAGGCTTGGAAGGAATGTGGATTGATGATAGCAGACTTTCATGTTTTAGCACTAGAGAAATAAAAAGGAAGTGCAATGAAGAGAATGAGGTGGAGAAGAGAAAGGAAAGAAAAGGGGAATTGATATCAGAAAAAGGATGGTAAATTTGGTTGATTGCTGTGATAGCTGGAAGGGCAGGAGGTAATATAAGGGAATCAGATTTCAACTGGTAAATTCCCATCTCATAGGAAAAATTCAAGGTACTTACTGTAAGCAGAACAGGCACTGGAAACAAATGCCCACAGAACGCAGGGCATAGGTAATCCTCAAAGGTGGGAGACTCCACAAGTAGGAAGACTGCTTACATTCAATTGGGATTTAGATTGAGAGGAAGCTGAGAGCTCCAAAGAATCCCCAACAGAACTCCTGGTCACAGTAAATTTGGGGAATGAAAAGGTAGAATATCTAATAGAGGAGCAACTTAGATGTAAAGGAGTCCTCAGTAAACAAAGCACATCTATAACTGGAGCCATAGGGAAAAAGGAAATAAGGCCATTCTTCCAGCCACTCAAATTTGGAATTGGTTTTATAAAATTTCTGTACATATCCAAATGCCCAATGCCACTATTAGGAAGAGAATTAAGTAAATTAAATGCAAAAAGAACCTTTGAAAAAGGACAGATGCAAGTACATAAACCAGAAGAAAAAGCCCTGGGGGCACAAGTGTTTATGTTACAGGATCAAAAAGACCAAGAGAGGAAGTGATATCAAAAAAAGTAAAATGGGGTGACTCCTCTCATGTAGGGGACTGGCACTCCCGCAAGATCACAAGAAGCAAAACTGGTAACAATCCAATTAAAACCAGGCACCAGAGTGGTAAGACAAAAACAATACCCTGTTAAATTGGAAGCTAGAAAAGGACTAGAGCCAAACATTCAAAGATTTATTAGCTTTGGGTTGCTTCAGGAATGCCAGTCAGTTTAATACCCAAATTCTACCAGTTAAGAAAGCACTCAGATGAGTATCTGCTGGTCCAAGACTTAAGAGCCATAAAGCTTGCACACAAGATATGCATTAACCACATAAAAAGACACTAATCGATAGTTTAGGCATTAGACTTGAAAGATATTCCCTTAAAAGATATCCTTTTGTATCCCACTGGATGCCAGAATTCAGGAGCTGTTTGCATTTGAGTGGGAGAATCCTCAAACCGGGGGCTGTCAATGATGCTGGGCTGTTTTACCATAGGGATTTAAGAACAGCCGTACAATTTTTGGAAAACAACGTAAAACTGTGTTTGGATTGGAATGGGAGGCATAGTAAGAAGTATAGTGAAGAAGGAATGAGAACTGTATCCACAGTTCCAACTTCAAAAGGCTGAGTTCCAGCACAGCTGCTGACCTGGCAAAGAAATGCCATGGAATTGAGAGAGAGAATTCCCTCTGAGCTGTCACCCACTGGCACAGCTGGCTCAGTGATCCCTCAGAGCTGTCTTTTCCTCCATGCAGCAAATGCAAAGCCAGGTATGGAATCCCTTAAACCTGAGTAGGAAATCCTGACCTCTTCTGCCCACACCACAGCAGTCAACTAAAGCAGTCAGCTTTAACAGGCTGATATTATATACCAAGAAAGAAGTGAAGCTCTATTTCCTAGCATCTCCTAGGTTAAAGGACCTTGCAATATTAACAGCACTGAGGCTGTGTACCCTTACAACAACTAACCACAACCTTGGGCAGATTCCTGCTGCAGGGAGATCACAGCAGGGTGGAAGGAACTAGAAAGGAAACCGATGGGCTGTCTACACTCTGTATACCTCCACTGCATACCTGTCTGAGACAAACTCTGCTCAGCCATTTCTACTTCCACACAACTGTCCTTTCTGATGCACTTCAAAGCCAAACCCTGTCTGGTCCTTACATCTGCCCACTGACCTCATGCTAGAGAACAAACCCAGATGCTTTCAACAGGCAATGCCCAAAACACACTGGAAAACTGCAGGTTTTGGATGGGTTGAGCAGGCTTTGGAAGACACCAACTGGCCAGGATAGAACTGGAGAGAATAAGCACAGTGGCACGTGCTGCATGTCATGACTTTAATGTGTAACTACAGTATGCATACATACAAGAGTGGGAGAACTAAAGCCCAAGAACTAGAAAGGCTACAAAATACAACACGTGGACCAATACTTTACAAAACATTGAAAATCCTTACAAAATGGGCTGTATTGGTCCTTTGGGTTTTTTGTTTTGTTTATTTTTTTTTTCTCTTTTTTTTTCTTTTTTTTAGTTTTTTTTTTACAAACTTATACTGTGTGGCCACAGGGGAGGGTGGGAAAAGGTCTAGATTTAACCCCTCATCTTCCAAAATTTACAACTGTCAAAAAAAAAAGAAAAAAAAAAAGAAAAAAGAAAAAAAAAAGAAGCTATAGGCCTGGTCTCTGGTTTATTTACTGAAAACAGCTGACCCTCACCCAAAGGGCCTGTGTTTCTTCTCCAACAAAAAGGAGGCGTTCTCTGACTGCCACTCCACTTGCTGTCTGTCAGCATTCAATGAGGGTGAGGGGAAAGCAACACTGAACCTCAACTCCTCCCTCACCCCTCCTGTACTCCACAGAATTCCCATATTCCAAACACATCCACTTTTTTTTTAAACAACTTAGTGATTTAAAGGTCCCCCATTCACATAAAGAAAAATAAGTTACTGGCTTTTCAATATTCTTTGGGAGTCTGGGAATGTCAGGACAAGGAGGTCTGCCCCAGACAAGTGCTTGGCATCAGCAGCTGCCCCTTTATTACAAGATGGACAGGCACCAGTTACCCACCTGCCTTTTACACAATTTGCACAAACCCAAAAGTCCAGACAAATGTTTCTGTTCTTGTATTTACACTAGTTCAAATGATATTCACAGCATCTTCTGAAGTTTGGCCAAAAGTCAAAAAATTTGTTTCAAACTTTGGAACATGCCCACATAAGACTTTCACCCAGGGTCTGTTTTGTCTACCCAATCAAGGAGGCTGGGAAAGTCAGGAGGAGCCTTACAGAGTCTTCAGTCAGTTGATGGGACAGGACCTCCAGGCTGGCACTCTTACAACGCAGGATGCAGCTCATCTAACTGGCACCAGTCCCTTCCATAACTTGCTGGGCCTGCTTCTGCCCCATGCAGCACTGTGCAACCGACTGGAACAACCTGCACATAGAAACAAAGCAGTGGCAGGTGCATTTATGGCAGCAAATGGATGCTGTGACAGCACCAGAAGCTCAAGGTTCAACTGCTTCAGAGATAAAATTTTAATGATTCTGTGGTTAAGTTATACTCACTTCTCAATTTCTGGAGCGCAGTGAACAAACTCGTGGTTCCAGAATTTAAAGGCTGGATTTTTTATCAGCTCAATGAATGTAATAAGGAGACCCCAGGGATGAGGCCTATTTACAATCAGTCTTTCCAAGAGAACCCTGAAATCCAAAAGTAAAACCACTTAGAGCTCAAAGATCAAAAATACAGAAAGAAGGAAAGCAAAAAGCTGAACGTTGGCCAGTTATAGGCCATCCCCCTCACCTGGTGATCTGCTCCTGGATGGCCTCTGTGTTGGCCTCTGCAAACAGGTAGAGCATGGTGCAGCTGAAGTAGTGGGTGTGGCTGTTGGGGTAGCGCAGCTGGTTGGCGATGGCGTTCAGGAAGAGGTACCGGCCTGCGGGAGAGAACACTGAGGACACACGGCTTCCCTTGTGCACAAAGGGCAATAAAGGAGCAACCAGCAGTGCTTGAGATGAACGGCTGGGAGCCTTATGGAGGTACACGAAACAAAACCAACTGAAGGTATGTAAAAGCTGTATCAACCCAGGCTGATGGAGAAGTAAGAATTCAATTCTTCTTCACTGAAGGCATTTCTAATTCCCTTGAATACTTTGAACTTTTGGTTAGAACACTGCTCCTATATTCAGAGTTTAAGATTCTAACATAGCATTCATTTCTGTGAATTCACTATCAGCTACGTGAAATTAAAAAATCATCAAGGTTGGAAGAGACCTTTAAGATCATCAAGTCCAACCATCAACCCAGCACTACCCCATAACCACTAGATCACATCACCCAGCACCAGATCCAGACACCTCTCAAACACCTCCAGGGATGGCAACTCCACCACTTCACTGGGCAGCCTATTCCAATATCAGACCACTCTAACAGTGAAAAAACCTTTTCTGGTATCTGATCTGAATCTTCCTTGTAGTATCTTAAGGCCAATTTCCTCTTGTCCTCTCACTGCAGGCATGGCAGAAGACCCCCACTTCACTACAACCCTTCAGAGCTCGGGTCCCCCTGAGCCTCCTCTTCTCAACACTAAACAAACTCAGCTCCCTCAGCCATTTCTCACAGGACATGTTTTCTAGACCTTTCACAAGCCTTGCTGCCCTTCACTGGACACATTCCAGCACCTCAATGTCCTCTGTAAAGTGAAGGCCCACTTGCTGTAAATGTGACATCGCATGAACTAGCAGTGTTTCCAGCTCACCTTCAGTATCCAGGTCTACTGCCAAATTCTGGAAGATGTCCATGTGAGCTGAGTGGGTAATGGTGCTCATGGAGGGTGTGCTGCCTTTGTTGTGAATGTGTGCAATTGCTTGAGTACCTACATAGAGCACCAGTGCATTAATCAGCTGGATGTTGTAGCGGTTGCCAGGTTCATTTGATACCTAATAGCAAAGATATGAAAAGCATTAACAGTTAATATTCCTTCAGCACTCAAAGGTACAGCAGGTACAACAATAGTATCCAAGTATCTTACTGATTATTCAGAAGACAACACACTGGGACATCCACAAATTCAATTTGGCATTTAGCCTTTTTTAATACAGCATATATTAGAAAGCATATATTATAGTGCATATATACATGTGTGTGTATATATATATATTCAAAAACATCAGCAAAGTGTTGACACAACAGATTTCTTTTTACTCTCTGCCTAAAGGAAAACATCAGGAAAGGCAATGTGAATTCACCAGCAGTGCCAGACGATGGCTGAAGCATCCCCCTCGTGTGAATGTTTCTGTCTAAGCAATTCTCAGAGGAAGTCCAACTTCAGACTCAAGTCTGCTGCAAGCCAAGCCATGAGATGTCTGAAATGAGGTTTTAGCCACAATTCTGAACTGGGCTTTAGCTAATTTGACCTTTTTTACCCTTGAAGTATTGGCATGAGGATCCATATATTTCTGTAACAATTAATTTATTTGGAGTCAAAATTGAATCAGACTCTGAAAGGCTTCAACACATCCTATCAGGGAGTGGCAGAAGACTTACTCAGAGTGTGCATTTTCACAGGCTTTTCTACTGCCTGGAACACAGGTTGGCCAACACACCAACAAATTTCCTGCAGTTAAGGATGGTGGCTGAACCAGTGAGATCAGGCACAACCACATTATTTAAATTGAGCACCCACAGAAACCTCAAAAACCTCAAACTTACTTGTAGGTTGCTTCGCAAGTCAGACAAAAAGGTGACTGGAGAACGGGTTTTGAGATAGGAATCCAAGTCTTTCTTGAACTGAGGTGGCATCACTCCAGTGAAATTTGTGAGTATTCGTGGAGCAATATTAATCTCACTTAACATGTCCACCTGTTGACAGAAAACCCAGTCAAATAAACCATCAGCAATGGAACAAATTGAAAAGCAGATCTATAAGCAATATTACATGAACTACAGCTGCTGCTCACTTTTCCTTCCATCAGTGAAATGGCAACACCTGACTTCTGCAGATTTTAGAAGAAACCTGATACCTAATATGCAAACTTATTATATAATGTCTTGAAGAACTGAGAGGATAAAAAAATTCAGAGGTGAAGACCATAGGGAAATTCAATCACTGCCTTTGAGGCCTCCCCATCTACACTCCAGACAGTCTGGTAGTTTCAAAAGGCACAAACATCTACACAAGTCAAGAACAGCCTTCTTGTGACAATGAGCACTGCAGCTTTGCCCCCATCATCCTGCACAGCTCAAGCAGAGAAGAGCAAGAGGACAGTGCTTTGGCAGCATGAGAAAATTTCTTTCTGATCATTCCAGGATTAGTTGCCTAGAAGATACCTGAAGATTTAATTAGATAATATTAACCTGGATAGAGAGTATTTTGAACATTAAAGTTTCCTATTAGCAAACTCCTTTAAAGTAAGTTCTACCTTTAGGTTGGGGGTGAAAGGGTCTGGAAGCCTCATGTTCCGTGGGAAGGCACTCAGGATCAGATTCCTTAGCTGAATACAGTTAGGTGGGATCACATCACAGAACCCATAGTGGTAGTCACAAAGAAATTCTGGGAAATCATGCAACAAGACCAGCAACACACGCAGAGTGCCCTGTGAAATAAAATATATTTAATATAAGAGGTGTGTAACTGTTGAAACTATCCAAAAGCTTGCAGAGCCATAATTCTATGTCATGTGGCCATCATTACCAGAAGGAAACTTATCTGGGAGGGCAGCCTGCTTCCCCCGCAATTTAAATTCAACTCTCAGATGTAAGTTAGAAGAAAACAGCTAATTCTGTTTTGCTGCCAGAATATCTCTGCTTTCAGACAACTTTGATTGGAAGCATCTATTAGTTGACATTTTTTTTACCTTGTAAAGAATTTGCATAGGTTTGGTGAGTTCCACATTTCTAAGGAAAGGAGCCAAGTACTTGAACAGATCGATCAATAACTGTGCATACATAGGCCAGCCCTGTCAAGAAAAGAACATCAGGTGGAAAACATGCAATGAAGACCAGTTACCTTAATTTCAAAACTATGATTACATTGATCTTTATATAAACCTGAATGGAAGAGCTAGCAACTGCCAGCTCAACCACTGAGTGCAGCACAGCTCATTTCAAGGGCTTCAGCTGCACACCACTGTGCCATAGGTGTTCCCACAACCCTCAACATGCCATATTGAGCTGACAACATTTAGCCTAGAAGCAAGGCTACAGCTCTTCTAGACATTGACAAAGGCATGTTTATCAAATTAAATTCACCCTGTATTCCATAATTATTGACATACAGACTCTCCTCCATGCAGTTAGGTTACTGTGAATATGGAAGATAACAAAAACAGAACAGCCATGCTACTAGTGCACTTCAAGAGATGTGAAACAGCACCACACCAGATAAACATCTGGGTGACCTTTTTAATTCAGAAAAGATAAACTGCAGCCACACCTTCTGCTGTGGTGTATGTGCCAGCATTCTTGCAATAAATATCCGATGGGAGATCAGTTCCAGCCAGGCATAAACAAAACCTGGAGCTTTTGTAGGCCTCAGGATGTGAAATGTGTTACTGAAAGAAAAGTTAGAGCAGGTTAGAAGTGCACAGCAATAAGACTGCTTTTCATAACATTGAGGGAAAAACACAGCCCTAAAAGCAAAGGCACTTGAGCATCTTGGGTTTTACCAGTCATCTTCCCTAAAACAAGCAAGTGGTCAGTCCACAGTAGAACCAGTTACTCCAAAGGTGATTAAGCCACCACAAAGAACAGTCAGATAGCCTTTAAGTGAAAAATCCCTGATCCTACCAAGAAAGGATGAATACTGTGGCCAATCCCAAATACATACCAGAAAGCTGTGAGTGTCTGGAAGTTGATGGTCTCCAGCACATGCTCAGGAGCGTTTAATTCCAACAGCAACATGATGAAAATGCGATGGTAAGGAAGCTGCTGAAACTCACTCTGCCGAACATCATGGTCTTGCAGAAGAACTCCCACCACAATACCAAGAACCTAAAGAGATTAAGACATGTGGAGGCAGCAAGAATTACTCTGCAAGTCAGACTACAGATAATACTTTAACAATCAGTTAAAAAAAAAAAAAATCAGAAGATTCTAACAAGAACCAAAAATCCTAGTTATTGGAAGTGTTGCATAAATGAGTATTCCAATTTGTTTCAGCAATTCTCAACCACTATGCTTTGCTCTCCCTGTCCCTTGGACCAGAGTCACAATGACTGACTGGGCAGTATCTGAAGGTCTTAACTACCTAAGACCATCCAGCCATAAATCAAGTAGCTTAAGAGCAAAGGCAAGACCCTCAACATGAAGGTGAACACTCAGGAACCAACAACCTTAAAAGAACAGCTGCTGACTTCTTCATTTCAAGGCACAAAAATGAATTTCAGATTGGTTTGTGATGAAATCTTTCAGAACAAGTAAGCCACTTGGCATCTTGATGGTTCACTCAAAAGTTTATCAGTGACCAACCCATCTAAGTTCTCATCAGACATTTCAGCAGCAGCCCACATTAAGATCTGCACCTCAGGTTTACCAGCAAAGGTACAGCCAACAACACACTTTAAATACAATGAGGACAAGGAGGATTCCCAACCTTATTCAGGAGGTTGATCTTTGTGACTGTGTTGGTTGCCTCCCCAGAGTGCTTCACCAGCAGCGCAATGAGTCGCACAAAGGCATCCAGGTTGTGGTAGCACTTGGCTCGAATCATAGTGGGGTTGGCTGCAGGATTGTGCTGTTGCTCGGCCAGGGCTCGATAGCTGATCTCAACACACATTTCGGTGCAAAGCCGGAAAAAACGGGTGATCAGGTCATCTGTTTTCAGGATCCCCTGCTGGTGCATCTAACCAGGAGAGGAAAAGATGTCAGCACCGTAACCACAGACAGTTCATGCTACAATTTATTTCAAACAACACACCCTTTACAAGGCACCCACCTTGCAGTTAATTTTTGCCATACTCTCCTGATAGATTAATGTTTGCAAGGCAATTTGAGGGTGGCAACACAATTTCAGCAAACACATTTTTTCTCAAAAAAAAATCTTTTGAATCCCAAATCTTTCCAACCATCAGCACAGCTGAAAGCCTGTTTTAACATCAGTGCTGCCACCAGCATTCAGCCTTGCATGAAGAACACGAGGAGTACAAGCTCTGGGAAGGGCAGACTCCAGCTCCTAACTCAGGAATCACCACTACTTTGCAACTCCATTCTGTAGAAGCAAACTGCATTTGGAAAGCAAATTTTCCTTACACGAACATTACACACAGAGAAAGACTGGGTGGGCTTTTTTGCTTTGCATGGGGGAGTTGTTTTAACAATACACATATAAAAAACCCCGGAGACCTCATTTTATTTGTTAGACACAGTATTAGAACCATCAAAGTGAAACAAATTACACAGACTGCAGAAAACTAGGGGGTTTTGAATAAAGCATCTTATTTCTAAACTCCTACTGGACATAGAGCTATAAAAAGAGCACAACTGGTAACTTGGAGACAATGTGGAGAACCTGTAGTATTTCTGGAGAAACTTTTTTCTAAAAAGCCCAAAGATTTTATGTATCTGCCTTCAAAGTTCTGTGCTTCCCCTTGTCCTACCGACTTGTGGGAAGGAAGCAACACTTTGGCAGTCATTTGAGTTCAGTAATAAAACCTTATTTAATGTAGTTATTACAAATTATTCCTTTAGAACTCATTACTAAAGCCTGTAAAGAAACAATTGTAAATAAACACTGCACTTCAATATAACTAAATTGCTATTTTAAAACTGATCAAATATGTACAAAAGGTAATCAAACAAGTGTGATAAAGAGTGAAGCGGGACAAAAATGTATTAAATATTGTGAGCACTCTATACTGAAGTGTGCTTTAGAAGCATGATTTGAAGAAGTGAGGTCACAGAAATAGGTAAAATATTTCTTTAAGATGTATATTTAGCACAGTATCTATTAAAAACATTCAAAAAGTTCTATGCAGTAGAAATCAGACCAACAGAAAGCTGTCTAATAACCAGTACACAAGGACACTAAAACCAAATAAAAAACCCCACTGCATCAGTCACAATCTTCGTGCATACTCTGAAGCCTGAGCTTTTTTTTATTAGTAGCTGCAAAGTCTGCAGCATATGTGGTAGTGTCACAACCTAAAAAGAACACAACGCAAAAAAGCCATGTCAGGGGCTTTCTCACAGCTGCAGTCAAGGAACAGAGTTTTAGGGAGATGCCTGCCAATACAGGAGTTTGTTACTGCAAAAGCTGGGCTGAGGGGATCTCCCTCCTCAATCATACCTAGAAGGCAGATGGTTTGTGACATTCACCACACTTGTTAAGGTGCTTCAGAGTGGCATGTTGGACATTGTTTAAATTTAGGCACCACTTCAGCAAATGAAGTCTCAGGATTTTCCTTATTAATAATTTAATTTCAAGAAAGGATTCCCTTGCCCACGACCTGAAACAATTTACCTGAATCTCTACAGCTGACATCCTCCTGTAGGCTGTCAGAGCTTTTGCTGTTACCCGTAAGGAGCAACACCAGTCAAGGCTCATTACAGAGCATGAAAGAACTATTTCCAAGAGCTATTTCAGCTCAAGTTCTTTTCCACCAAACTTATCTCAGAACTCAGTCTGAAGTGACAGCCTGTTGCTACAGTATCTGAAGAACATGATTTGGTGGAGGACAGGGGTTTCATCAAAAACAGACAGAATTTTGACAATAAACTGCCATACATCTGGAAGTTTCAAAAGGATACCTAACACAAGGTTATAACACTACTTTAAAATGGAGGGCATCACGCCCTACTTATGTTGAATAAAAAGCACCTTTCTTTCCAAAAGCTCTACCTGTCCAACAAACGCAGAGAATGCTTTGGTACTGTCACGGCCTGCTGCAGCTGAATGGTAGAGGTTCACCCACTCCCTCAGCAGGTATTCTGCCTTCTCCCTCAGGCCTGGTGGGTCATCATACTCAGAAGCTTGGGAAATTCCTGAATGCATCATGAAATTAGGACCTCCATGAGCACGGTCAATCATTGCTTCATAGTTTGATCGGACCACTTCCATCAGCTGGGGTAATCTAATGCAACAGACCAGAGCAAGAGCTGGGTTAGAATTCCTCCTCCCCCAGAAGATGCAGGAACTGGAAGCTCAGTCAAAGAGTTTAAAGAAAGCAAATTATTTTTTATGCTAAAACCTTCTATCTTTCAGTCCTCACTGGAATAGCAGAAATAAGTCATGAAAGCAGATATGCTTATGGTGAAAGAAGGAACACTGAAACCACATAAGCTTTCAAGCTCTACTCCAATTTGTACAGCGGAGTGCTGCAACAAAACACCACAGGGACTAGAAGCAGCTTCTCTTCTGCAGACTTCAGGAGCCCTGAAGTGCTCCCAGATAGGGAGATGCCAGTACTGAACAGCCTGACTGGGGCACTGGATTTGACTGCAATAAAGTCAAGCCATACAGTGAAGACAGTCTATCCATGCCAACTGAAGATGAAAGGACTTTGGTTTTGAGACATACTATTAGCAGCTGTGTAGGTAATGGCAGCAACTGCCATCAGCCAGCTGGCTGGCTGCTCTCACAGCTATTCAAAGTTCTCCAAGCTCTAATCCATGTCTTTCTCAAACCCAGCAACAACTGCTTCCACCTTACGAAAAGGAGGCCTGCAAGTCCCACAGGTATTTCCAGGTGTTGTGGCAACATTTGCTACCCAAATGGTTTGAGCAGTTTGCTGGTGGATACATAAGCCATGTGAGATTGGTGGAGGATTGCTCTGTAAGCTCTAAACAGAAAGGATCCAATTGGATTGTTTGTGATTAACAAATTAACATACTGACACCTAGATATATAAGATCTAAATATGCAGTAATATTGCATAAATTTGAGATAAAGCAGGAATTCAAACAAGTTTCTTGGAGTTCCACAGAATTTTGGAGCATAGTGCATGGAGAGATTTTCTTGCTTAAGCATTCAGTCTGACATGCTGCTGCAGCTGCCTCTATTTTGACTAAGATGAGCACATTTACATTAGAGTGACAGCTGAAACTAAGAATGGACTGCAGCCTTAGGGAAAGTTTAAAGCTGTATGACTGAATGATATGAGACATTGCCTACATAATATGCAAATCATAAATGAGCACAAAAAAAGTAATATATTGCACAATACTATAGCCTCACCCTTCCGGGGCGTTTCCTCTGGAATGAGCATTAATTCTCATGAGTGTCTCAATGGTGTGAAACAGATCTGCTTCTGTTACATGGGCAACACTTCTCTCATCCACCAACAAGATCTTTACCAACTGCATGGCAAATGCCACAGCCATATAGTTCAAGCCATTCTCCATGGACTGTCAACATGAAAAAGACAAAGTTCAACCACAGATCTTAGAGTGGACTGAGTGCACCCCTCCTCCTTTAAAAGAGCAGGTTCTCTTTACCTGAGCCAGGTGAAGGTCATACTGCTGCATGTTAACAAGGTGATTGCGGATCAGCAGCTCCACGGCTTCCACGTTGTACTTGTACTCGTCTCTGCATTCGATCAGGCACCTGAAGAATTGGACTTCTCATAAAAAGTGTACTTCAACAACACAGTTTAAGTGAAGCAACTCAAATCTAGTAGTTCAGAAACTGTGACATTCACTGTGATTCATTATCCAGCTTCAAAAGAAGCCTATTCTAGAGCATTCTCTAAGGTAATGTTTAAGTTCAGGTCAGACTCAAGCATCTACTGCCCTGCACAACTGGTCACAAGAGCCCTTCAAGAGCTTCAGTTTATTCAGCATAGTCAGGCAAGAAGCCTCTCTTCAAGGATGAACTGGCAGATCTGCCTAGCTGAAGCTTCTGCTACAGGCATATGCCTTGTCACATTGTCTGTGACAGCATACAGAGATATTCTCTGCAAAATGAGGGGGGAAAAAAAAGCCCAGACCATGCTCTAATGCTTAATTCCATTAAAGAGGGATGAAACAGCATTATTAGAAGATATAGTTAATTTTGACAAAAAAAGCTGGTTATTTTTTCTGTCCAAATTGCAGCAACGCGAAATACTAACAGGCAGGGAATTCAGAGTAACAAAGGAACTCCCAAAAGATGACCAAAGCTACATCAATGTTCTTGCTTCTTGCAACTGACCTAGTGATTTGTTTGTTACACCACGGAGATCCATAGGCACGGCCATCCTGCAGAGCCTTCAGCACCAGTAGGTGACACTCACGATAGCGGAGCAGGAGGTCAGCGTCAGCCCCACTGGTGGCATCCAGCAAGCCCTCTACAGCCTAGAATAGATGCAACCTGTTAGCAGAGGAAAAAACAAGTCCTCTTCCAAATATTCTGCACATTACATCAGCAAGAATTATCACCAGAAGACATGAAAAAAACCACCTCAATTTAGTAATTGTGCTGACTTCTTGATAAGACTGAGATTTTACCAGCTACTATGGCATCTATATAGTTATGCTACCACAAACAAACCTACAGGTCTTTCCATGCCCCACTAGCTTTGTACATGCACCAAATACCATGACAGACTGTGTTACTTTGTGCTGCAGCTTCCCCAAGTCAATGCTTCCTCAAGTATTTCTGCATATGGCTCACACAAAACTACCTAAGAAAATATTTACAGAACCTGCCAGAGGTAAGTGAGCAGCTTCCTTAGAGAAAGAACTGCAGCACTCAGAGATGTACCTGTGTTAGTCTACAGCAAATGGAGGATGAGTTTTACATGGGCAACACAATTTATTTGGTCAAGTCCTAGTCAGGACTACATCCTTTAATAGATAAAAGCACTAGCTTTAATAGATAAAAGCACAAGAACAAAGAGTCTCCCTCCAGCTTTCGGTTACTTTTGCTCTGGCACTGTTCTTGGATCCTCATGCAGACAGCTCAGTATCCTTACACTATTCTCAAGTGAATTTTTCTCTATGTCTGTCACTTGTTCTACACTACTACACAGGCACTGATGCCAGTCACAGAGCTCACTGCAACACTTCCCACTGGTACAGCCTACAAGTTCTGGCTGCAATGGAGTTAATTTGCTTTGCAGCAGCCCATATGGAGCTGTGCTTTGGATTTGTGCTGAAACTGTTGACAACACACCACAGTTTTGCCAGTTGCTGAGCAGCACTAGCACAGATCAAGGCTTTTTCTTTCCCGCTCTGCCTTCCCCACCAGTGGGTAGCCTGGGGATGGACAAGAGGCTGGGAAGCTACACAGCCAGGACAGCTGACCCAAAATGAATAAAGGGATGTTCTATACCATATGACATCATGCTCAGCAAAAGCTCAGGGAAAGGAGGATGAAAAAGGGCATTCATGGCTCTTATGTTTGCATTTCCAGGCAAATATCACATGTGCTCAAGCTCTGCTTTCCAAGGAGTAGCTGGACATCTCCCAGCTGATGGCAAGTAGAGATTTTAATTTCACTTGTGCACCTGCCCTTTACTTTCCCTATTAAACTGTCATAATCTGAACAAATGTCATCTGGTCTTCCCTGCAAAGTTTTCTCTGTGTCCTGCAGAAAAGGAGAAAGAGGAAGCAGCTGGATGGATGTTAAGCAGCTGGCCAGGGTCAACCCACCATGCATAGTCATTTATCAGTTACTGCAAAATAAACCACCCAAGTGTGCCACTAGAAATCTAGTACTATGCTCAATACTATCTATCTACAAGGGCAGTTCAAACAAACTGAACTTTTCAGCCTCCAAATTATCCTGAAATCAGACCACTCTGGACTGCAACAGCTCTCTACCTGCTGCATCCGAACAAAATTGTAAGTCCCAGGATTCCATACACCTGCTTCTTCCACAGCAGTCTCAACACCATGTATACAATACCCTAAGTGAATACAATGGCTCCCTCCCAATCTTATTTATCGGATTTCCAAAGACAGCAGTTCAGTCCTGTTCACCAACCAAGTTCCATAGGATGGATGAAGAAACAAGGTCACCAGCAAGACAGTCCATGAGCCAGGTGAGTAATAAACTCTAAGCAAGTTGTTACAGAGACAAGCTGTCAACACTCACCTTCTGCAGTAGTCCAAGGGCAGCAATAGCATCCCGGGAGTTCCGAGCCACTACCACCGCCTCCAAGAGGCTTCGCAACGCTTGAACTTGAGGATTCATGGCCAGGGTGTGTGGAATGGACTGCAGGTGCTGCTCCAGTTCTGTCATACATTTGTCATAAATTTGTGCTACATCATCTGTAGCCCAAGCTTGCTGCTTAAGAGAAAGTGAGAATCAGTGATTTTTGCAAGGATTGCATACACTCAAATACTGACTGGCTGTCTCTTCTTCAGAAATTATAACATCCAGAATTTAGACTTCTACAGTACTGTGGTTTGTTATGCTGCCATTTTAAGTACACACAAATGAGCAAATTAAGATGTGAAAATAACTAGCACATAATTCTATCAGTCAGAATCACAGAACGGTTTGGGTTGGAAGGACCTTAAAGACTATCTTATTTCAACTGCCCTGCCATGGGCAGGGACATCTTCCACTAAAGCAGGTTGCTCAAAGCCGCACCCAACCTGGCTTAGAACACTTCAGGGATGGGCCATCTACAGCTTCTTCAGATAACCTCTTTCAGTGCCTCATCACCCCCACAGAGAAGTTCCTCCTAACATCTAATCTAAACCTGTCCTCTTTCAGTTTGAAGCCATTCCCCCTTGTTCTGTCAGTAAGGCCTTATGCATGCATACAAAAACTTGTTAATTTTCTTAAAATTCAGTCTTGCCATCCATGACCTTCTGCAAAAGTAGCCTGAGATCTGAATAAAATGTTTCACTGCAACTAAAACTACACGTAGTAATCCTAAACTGCAGAATTTGTCTCAATTTGGGTTACAAATCCCTAAGACTGGATGAAAGTTTTATGTTGCCATTACTTTGTCTTTAGAACAAATGCATTTTTTCAACCACAACCTCCAAGAAATACAAACACTTGACTCTCATGAGTCCTTCTAACAAAAACACAAGTTCTGCAACAGTCTCCAAAATGGCTATAGTACTCTCAAGCTGATTAATTCAGAAACCTCTACCTTCATAGGCTGTGCCAAGAATCCTGTAGGCTGAGTTAAGTCATTGGTGGGTAAGAAGCCAGGGACATTGCGTGCAAACTCTTCATAAACAGCCAGCTGTTTTGGGTCCACACCTCCAACCTTTGCAATGAGAAGAACAGGCATTTAACTCATTGATAAGCACTGAGGCAGTAAAAAATGAGGGCAGCTTGTGTAACAGGTAGCTACTCTTAAACAGAGTGCCCTAGACATTGAGTAGGATTCAGCTGCTCTGCACTGAGGTCCTATCTCTCCTGCCACACCTCCCAGCAGGGGGATTTTACTCTAGAAATGAAACTCACATTCCCAGAAACAGAAATAACTGAATACTGAGAAATGCTCTGCTGAAAGCACATGGTACGTCCTTTGAAGGAAAAAAATATAAAAGAGACAAAAGACAAAATATGAAGACAACAAAACAGACGAGCCATCTTTCAGTGAGAGGAAATGCACAGAAATAGAGACTCAAAGAAATTGAGAAAATTATATAAACACTCATTTTGGAATAATGTATTTATGTGTTTCCATACTAATCAAGCTAACAGCAGCTGCTCCGTGCAAGACTAACAATATACGATTACTCAGCTGACGCCGTGCCATCCGCTTTCCCTTACGAGGAGGGAGAGCAGAGCAGCAGCAGAACAGAGCTCACCTTTAACCTGATCTGTTCTGGCATCCGCTCAGCCTGGTACGTTAACACAACAGGATCGCAGTAGCGCCGGCCCTCTTGCCTGGCATGCTTTCTGAGCTCAAATTCCTGGGAATAACACAAACACCACACTGCATTTTAGACACCCATCTGAATGTGTATGAGCACATAGAATACTTCTAAAAGACAACAATCCCATACTTACAGTTGCGAGCCTCTTGTCCATCTCGGGGCCTGCCTTTTCCACAGCTGTCTTCTGGATAAAGCAGCAGGCAAGCTCACAGTTATCCTGTGCTAACTGGGCAGCTGCCTGCTCCATCATGTCCCTCTGCTGTGGGGAGGCTGCCTATTGAAAATCACAATAATCAGTGAAGGATGTAAAATTTCCCTGTATATTACTAGCCTTAAAATCTGATCCACTCCATACAGAACACCAGCAATAAAAAGGAACTCTCTTAGGATCACACTCCCTTCCCATAGAATATACAATATTTAATTTAATTTTGCATAGCTTTGAATAAAACATGTAGGCAAGACGACAGTAAAGACTTTCAACAAGGAACAAAACAGCAGGAGTTCTCCATCTTCTCCACCTACCCATCTCCAGGGCACAGAAATAAAGGCCTGCTTTAGACAGACACACACAGTGATGCTAATGCAGGGAAGGCTTTGCATCACAGTAGAAGTTCTCCTACTTCCTAGGTTGTAATTAGAAGATACAAAGGTGCAGCACTAACAGTGCAAAACAGCAGTCCTAAGCCTTTTTCAGTAGGTTCCTTTTCTGATAAGAAATCAGATTTTATTCCTTCCTTCCTTCTCAGAGTCTGCTTTATGAGAAGCCTGAACAGATGCACTTATTTTCCAGGGTGCGAAGCAGCAACTTCCACTAGAAATGGAGTACATCCATAAAGGTAGCCTATCCCATCTACTTGTCTGCTAAGAGCTCTTTCATTAATTCCTGAAAATTACACTATTTCTGTTAAACCACTTAATAAAAGTAAGCCAGATAAGAATTTTGAGATGCCTCATACAGAGCTTTTCTGCAACAAAATGTTTTCTACAATTATCCCTTAAAAACTTCCTTGGATTAAAACTGGGTTTGTACCAAAGTCATGTGTCTTTAGGGATAAAAAAGCCTGTGTAATTTCTAATTGCTGAAAGTACAGCTGTGTCTTGATCTTTCCAAGATCCTTATGCTCTTGTGGCCTCTTGCTGACACAGATGGCAAAAATTCTGGGTGGTAGCTGCTGTTGTGGTCAGTACTTCACAGGCTGCTGCACACAGTTTAGCTCAAACTTTCCTCATTAAGAGACCTGATACTAGCCTCTAGAAAACCCAACGAATTCATAAGCTGTGCAGAAGAGTCTAAACTACCTATCTGCTAACACAAGCGCAAGAAAATAAAATCTGCCTGAAGCATGCATGCTGAAACAATCTGAGAGATCACCAAAATCAATTCAGTCCTCCCCACTTCAGCTTTTCTGCCTCAAACCCTGTAAAAAGTTCAAGTCTCCAATGCTTCCATGATGTGATTAAACTGGAGAGAACACTGGGGTGAAATAAAAAGACAGTCAGGAGGTTTGTGTGCCATTTACTAAGATCTACCAACTCAGTTTAAGAGTGTTTGACCTGGAATCGCAACACACTTTTTCCCACTGTAATTCCACAAGAGTCACAAAACTTCTACCCAGTGAATTCATCCCTATGCTAGTTAAGCTGCACAATTAATTAACAAGTTTACATTGTGGAGAACTGATTTACTAATGCTGGATGCCCATAAGTTGGATATAAACTCCAAATGATGGAGCTGTTACCCTCAGTGCAGTAGCAAAGCTATTTTTCAAGTTGGTAGCTATGCTCATCAGCAAAGGTTCCCTGCAGGTAATCATGGCCATCCCAGCAGTCAGGTTCCGCATCATGTGGTGGGCAGCCACACGCATCCGTGACTCCTCCGAATCCAGGGCGAAGTCCTTCCTGACTATCTGCTCACAGGTGGTCATGGCAATCTTGATGGATCTGTCGACCACCGGATGGACAAGGTCTTGCACGGCACGCTCGATCGCCTGCCGCACGCACTGCTTCAGCTGCGGGTGGGCTTGGAACAGCGGAATCTGCAGGGGATTAGGAAAGGCGAGAGAATAAAGTACACTGGAATCCCCCCTACCCGAGACACCTGCATCTTCTGAACAACTTGTAAGTGTACTGTCATAGCTTGTGCAGTACTCCCATGTTCCCCATGCAGCTATTACAGTATTTGATAAATCTGAAACCGGGACAAATTATTATTTTTCTAACCAGGTTGCAGCTGAGTAACAATGCAAAGATTGAGTTAAGAGCTGAGCTGCTGACTGGACAAAAGGAGCACAGAGGTTCCTTTTATACTTAAGTCCTGATAGCTCCCACCACGTGAGATCTGCATCAACCCTGGCTGTAGGAATTCTTTCAGCAAACGAAATCAGCTCTAAAACTTACTGTTGGATTTAAGGTGATGTGTGGAGCCAACCCTCCTAAAGAATAGACGTTGATGTCATGATAACTGTACTGGGGCTGTGGAGGAACTGTGGCTGTACAAGTGGTGCTGGTAGCTGGAGTTGTAGAAGCAGCTGGAGAACACAAGTAGGTTTGTATTGAGACACTAGCGAAAAGCAACTGCTCATAAAACAAGTATATAATTCTTATTTAAACCAGAAAACTACCTAGAAACAAAAGCTTTGCAGCTTGATCCTAAACTTAACAAGCAATTTTCATTCTCCATTTGCCTAATGATTAGTTCCAAAGTAGCTTCAGTACATTTTAAGAGAGCTGTTTATTATGATAGTTTTAGCAGCCGGTGCATGGTTAATTGGAGGGAGTCTAAGGAGTAGCTACACACACATAATACAGAAACAGTCCTCATGATGGCTTCCACTCCCTTCCCATCCCCAAACTCTGTAGACCTATTTCTTACAAAACTACCCTAGCGCTCCCAAGCACTCAGGAATATTACAATAGCATATGTAGCTCAATACTTTATTTTGTGATAGCAAAATCTGTCTTATTTGACCTTTAACAGTGCAGTTCTGGATTCTATGAGATTTACTTACTAGTTGTTGTGATGGGTGGTAGCTCTTCTGGCTGCTTCACATCCTTCTTTGGAGCAGAGAGCTGCTCATCCAGATTTTTCAGACGATCCTTATCTTTCAGGAGACTTCCAGGTTTCAGCTCATTGATGTCTAGTGCAAGATTCTTGCAAAGCACCTCAATCTCAAACTTCAGATTCAACTGCAAAACAACTCTAGTTTAGGTCATGTCACAAGGAAAATACCCAAAACATCTACTGAGCCACTTGACTCCCAAGGTCCGCATTCTAATCCCAGCCCTTTCAGACACTAATAATGACTGAGGATTAGACAACTATCTTGATGCTGACCTCATGGAGAAGAGTTTCATCTAAGTTTTACCAAATTAAGCAATACCCAAGCAATCTCCCCATGCTAAAGCAGTGAGAGGGACCTCTAAGTCTTCACAACATCCTTCTTGACTAGTATGTCAATAAAACCTTACACTCAGAAGTTACAGAAAAAAAAAAAATCCAGAAATTTACTTTTAGATCATGTTCCTGATGTAGCTCAGCTAAAACATTCATAATGGCCATTGTCCATGGGTTTGGAGGCCTGAAGACCTACAAGAGAAAGAAGACAGCAGTATTACAGAAACTTCTTGAATCATCTGGATAATTTATGACTGGAAAAGTTTGAAACAAGCAGCTATGTGTGCATACAGCCATGGAAACCCTTGTATAGCTGTGATTAGAGTTGATTTAGTATTTTAGTAATAATTATTCCAGCAATTCAGTATAACTGGAAATACATTAGGAATCTAAGTGAAGAACTGGAAACACAATGACCTGGTCATTCTTGAAAGATCAGTTCTATGTCAATCAGAACTGACAAGCTGATCAGGATGAAAGTGGGTGAGACAAATGAAAAAAAAAAATCTAGGAATAAATATATCCTAGAACCTCTTCAATGGCATCCTTCCATTTCTCAACAGAGTTCTGTTCAGGGACACCACAGCACACTTCAGCTAGCACCACTTACTAAAAATGCATGGCCGTGTACTTTCCCTCCACACAAAACTCCTTTACTTTATGCTTTTGCTTCCCTTTTCTTTCTCTCCACGGATTTCAATCAGTTTTCATTTTGTGACAAAAGCTGATTACTTCCTGCAATATTTTGCCATTTGAGCAATAACTCTGTACAAAGACACTTACCACACTCCTGACACTGGATTCTAAGACTTTGGCAACAAATGGCACTACATAAAGCAATTCCTGCTGTCCCTTAACGTATGCTTCCAGTAGTAGTGACTTCACATCCAAATCCTGAAAAACAATTGGAGTGGGAATGAGGGTGGAGAAAACAGCAAACACTCTGCACAATTCCACTAATACACTGCTTCCTTTTCAGACACAGGCAAGGCTGAGTCAAAACAGACCTTGAATTTTACAGACTGCTAAGCAGCAGTTACTTTTTGAACAAAGATTTACACATCTACATTTTTACATGGGTTAACAAAAGCTTTTGCCAAAATAAATTTAGCTACCGACTTTTCTGATATAAAAAAAATTATTTAGAAATGTTAAATAACCGACTCTGGAGTCATACTTTGTACTTGGCACATAAAAGAGGCACCAGAAAGATGGTATGATTTCCCAAATAGCCTATGCTACTGCATAACAGCATACCAATTCATGCCAAGACAATCTGTAAAGACAGAAGCTCACCGTGTGCAAGATGGGCTTATTTTTAGCCATCGTTATCATTCCCAGCCAGTGACCAAGGTTCTTTAACAAGGAACGGTCTGAGAAGTTGGCTGCAGCTTTATCTGATGTCAGTAGCACCTAACAAAGAATAAAAAAAGCATCTCGAGCAACAAGCGGAAGATTACCAGACTCCAAACCAAATCTAACAGCCGATCTGAATGAAGGCAAAGCTTTAGAACATTAAGTTCTGAGCTTCAGTCACGTTACAGAGATACTTGAACAGCTTTTACTTCAAGGCAGCACATCCTGTAAATCTGCACTGTAATGACTACAAAACTCCTTTTGTTAAAAGAATCAAAAGAAGAGGACTACACTTCCCCAGACCTTACCATTTACCCCGCTGAGACTGTTACAACTACTCACTCCCATAGCCAAGGGGAAGTTGTGCTTCCTCTTAATGCCTCATCACAGACCTGAAGGCTACAGTTTAACCTTCTAGGGAAACCATCTCATTATCATGTCAAAACATAAATCATGTCATCATGTCATAAAACAAGTATTCTGCTGTTAGTTTTGTTCCTTAACTTCAGAGGAGCATCAGCTGAACAGAGCAAGGTCAGCTGTATTCTCAAGAGCCAGGAGATGCTTTTGCACTACAGCGTAACCCATGGTGGTCAGGAAATTCCACCAACAGGTTTAAAAATAGTGCTTTCTTTACAAACTTGTTTCATCTGGTCATCACTTCTGGGCAACTGCTTCCTCCTTCCATCCACATTATCTTAGCCCTCCAATAAATTTTGGCTTTTACAACCCCCATTTTCTAAACACACCCTTCTCTCCTTATTCCTCTTGGGCCAAAAGAGCAGAGTGTGTTTTTCTATCTTTGTACTTTCCTCCACAGAACACATCTAGACCATAAGCAATTTTCCCTTAGGTTATAATTTGCAAACCTCAGACAAATTTGAAGTGCACCTACATAAATTAATTCAAATACAAATTTTCCCTCCTGTTACACAATTTAAGTCTTTTGTACATTCCTAACTAAGGAGAATCCTAGTATTTCTAAAGATAATCTGTAAGTTTAACGGTAAGCTAGAAAGTAGATTTTTGAATGATATTCTGTATTTGAGGATCAGCACCACACAAACAAGTAGCATGAGGAGAATAGCACACTCCTGTGCTGCCTTTAGAAAACTTGCACTACTCACCTTGATATTTCTGTAGGTTTCATTCAGAACCATTTTATTAAACTCTGGATTCTTAAGTGTGTCAAGGAAGTTTGAATATAGGCTGTGAAAGTTAGGCTCAATACTGACTCTTTTCATCACAAGATACTGTGATACCCAAGGCATGAACTCTTCTTTCACTGTTTCCTTCAATTCTTCCACCTGTGCTCAAACCAAAGACAAAGCACACCACAGAACAGATGAGAAGATAATCAAAATCTCCTGGACTCAGCTCTGACCAGCACACAGTTCATGGTCAGTCAACTGCTTCTAACACTAAGCTTATTTTTCTACAAAAAAAGAAATATTTGAAATCAGTGTCTCATTGTGCAAAGATCTGGTCAACCAGTACGGACTCAATCAAGAAATCAGCAAGGCATGACAATTCACCTCTTCTTCACTTCCCAGCTTTTTACCAGACAACTGGAAATAAACGTTGTCACCTTACAAGTTCAAGCCATCCATCCATGAGACAACACCACAGGTGGCAGCAGGACTGTACACCTCAACTAGTTCAGAAAAATTCCCTTAATTTCTGCTTGAAATACCAGAGCTTAACCTTGCAACATTTAACGGTACCCCATTTATGATGTGAATGTTTATGTGAGATTAAGAACAGGTATCTTTTACCCATCTCTCCAAGATGTTTAAGCAGAAAGTGCTGGAAACCATAATTTCTTTACAGTGTGCTCCCTCCTGAAGTTTTTCAAGTTAGAATTTCGTAGAAGTATCATCAGCCCACACTTAAAAATGAATATATAATAAAGGATTAAGAGTATAAAAATTATTTTTGCTAGCATTCTTTCATACTTGCCTTCTGTGTCATATTTGACTGAGACAGATTATTGAAGATGAAAGCAATTTTTTCCTGGACATTCTCTGGAGGTTCCACAATCCTCTCTGTTTGATCTGTTGCTACTAACAGCGTATCAATGTTGGTAGTATTAATGGAAGGCTGGAGGGAGAACAAGTTAAGCATAAACAGTACTTAGAGGTGACATCAAAAGAAACTTTTGCTCTGTTCTGTCAAGCAAAAATAGAATTCAGTTTTATCAGGGGACATCTACTGTCTCAGATTCATTTTCAGCAGCACTCCAGAAGAGCCAAGTTTTTTTTATTCTAAAATGATCAATACTCAGCAGAAGAACGCTGCTGCACAAAAAGCCTCTACATGCACATTATAATAGGTGCCACTACAATGGCACCCTTTAGGCCTTTAAGCCTGGGTACAATTATAGCTTGGAGAGAAATCACAACACAATAGTGAGCAGCACTTAACACAGCAGGGAGTCTCCAGGAGCACTTCAGCGCTGATTTGGTAAGGAGGAATCCCAGAGGTTCATTCTGAGATGCCAGATGAAGTCAACAGAATGGGACCCTGGTCCCTACAGCTGCAGGTCTGGACCCCAGGGCTTTAGCATGTGGTAAATTGCAATTAGGGGAAAAGAAAAACAAAATGCAGTTTTAAGTACCAATCCTGACTGGAGTTTAAAATGGGAAAACAAACACCTCAAAGTAACAAGCTTCTACATGATGTAATCAGGTGTGAAAGACACTAATAGCTACACTAATGACTGTCTCCCCAAGTGTGTTCACAACACTTCCAGCTGCTTTTGGCTTTTGCCTCCTTCACAGAGAACTATTCAAAGACAGTCCCAAGCAGAAAGACAGGCTCAACTTTCCAGTGCATCAGCCATCATACAGAACAGCACTGCTCACCCTCAGCAACCACATGGGACCAAGTGTGCCCCAAAACCTTCTGTGTCAATAGACAGCCAATTCTATCTATCTGCCAACTCTGTAATAACTCTGACAAGCAGTTCAGAGTTGTTTACACAAGTGACCAAAGATGTGAAAAACCTAACGCAGTTAGAACTGTGAGATCAGATGTGTGCAGTAAGTGTTCTTAAGGCCCAAGCAGAATAGCAGCTGCCAACTATTTTAAGAGTCCTGTTGCAAGTCACTAACAAAAATGATGGCTCTGTAATTGTCTTGATAATGACAGCCTCAAGAACACATTTCAACTTGACCCCAAAGTAATTGGATAGTTTGATGATGAAAAACGCCTCCTCTTCACAAAAACGTTGGCCATATTTCAAAGGGTTATATGCTTTAAATCTAAAATAAGGATCACAGTTTGAGGATCTGTAGTACACAAATTAAAAGAGGTTCCGTCTGCATGTACTCAGTTCAGAGCAGCATCTGCCCCTCTGGAAGGAGACAAAGACACAAAGCTCACCGGCACATCTTTCTTGAAGCTGACTCCAGTTGGTCGGGTGATTGTAATGGTTTTTGCAACAGTGGTGGTGGTTGACGTGGTCACTATAGTGCTGACTTGGCCAGCAAGAGGAGCTTTTGCTGGAACCTGGTCCTGGGCCTGAGCCTGGGCAAGTGCAATACTTCCAGGGGTGGTGATTGAACCCTGCATCTTCACAGGAGGATCTCTGGATTGCTGTCCATATTCTATGTACTAAAATAGGGTGAACAAACACAAAAAAAATTTCACATGCAGCAGTGGAACTATAGGCTGATTTTTAGCATGAGCACGATAAAGGTTTGCCAACAATCATTAAAATATTTGACAGTCTTGCCATAAAGGAATCAGTAAATACAACTGTATACCCTGATAAAACACATCACTAT
>WAAG01080788.1:0-25446 GCA_013390105.1 Tichodroma muraria
CCATGGGACCGGTAGGAGCTTTGTTCTTTTATTTTCTTTGGTTGAGATTTTCTCCCCTCAGGAAAATTTCAACCATTAAGTCTCAAGGGTCAGGTCTTTTCTGTGTTACCAGGATCTGACAAGGACACATCTACCAGGTTCTCTTCCCCATTCTTCCCAAGGGATGTTTAAGGTGGGGTAGGCAGGAGAGAAGTGTAAGGAGGAAAGACAGCTGTTCCAGCTATGTCTGCTTACTTGGTTGCTAGGTGTATTTTAGTGTTAGAGATCAGTTCATCCCTCAGAGATGTTCTTGCTGAGGGTTCGACAGCTCAGCCAGGTGGACACACCTGTGCTCCATGTGCAGAGAGGTTTCTGGTTCATCCTGAAGTGTCTCTTCCCATGAGACTCACAGAGCTGAATGTTGTGCCAGTTCTTTCTACTCTAATCTACATGTAGTGACTGTTTTCAGTTCACTCTTTCTGTTTTCCATAGCCCAGCACTGCTGCAGTTCCTCACTCATCAATTACTCCTTCAGGTGCTCAGGCCTGAGCTCCAGGTTGTTGTTCATATGTTCATAGTAATATCTCTAGAGCTACCTCATTTCTGTCTTCCTCAAACCTTACTTGTAGATGTGACATGCTGGAGACATGAGGCAAGTCCTGCAACAAGGATCTGTATTTCCAGAAGTTGATTTCCAATTGCAAAAGATCTTTGGAAGATTGTGGAAGCTGGCTCATTTTCAGGGGTGTTCACAGTGAAAAAAACAACTTCTGAACTGACGTGGCTGGTGCATTTCTGTGTCTGTGTATGGACAACACATTTTGAAGTTCTCTAGTTCTTGCCAAGTGACTTCTCTTTATGGAGTAACAGCTCATGGTAGCAGTGGCTTTGAGGTGTTGCTTGTTGCAGTTCCACGCTGATATTTTAACACATGAGGATTAATGATTTATTCTAAGATTTTACTCAACAGCTCCAGAATTTTACCTCTTTTACCAAAGATCAAATATGAAATCAATCCCTTACTTCATAGTGACATAGTGACTTTGTATTTCTCAAACTATTTGGTGAATGTCAGTCAGGCTTGATAACACTTCCAAGTTGTAATCCTGGGGTCTGGAATAACTTCTGGATTGCCCACTAGGTGTGTCCCTCTTGAGACCATGTAGCCCTTTGATTGTGAGGGATGTGGTACCTACCTCCTGTTCCATGGACACATAAGACTAAAGGCATGGTTTTCATTTCTTTCAGGCTCAAACAGAATTGAACAGGTTAATTTTTATGTGCTGATATGAATAAATTCCAATGAGATTTTTCTTTACAAGTTTGGTTTTGATCTGATTTTCTAATGTCCCAGTAGAAGTTTCTCAGGAGAGATTCTGGATTTGTTGAAATCTCAAGGAATTTTGCCATTGCCTTTAAAAACGCTTAGGGCTTGACCTTGTGTTGAGTCTACATGACAGAAGTTTTCCTTAGGAAGAAAATTTTTCTTCAAATGAATGAGCTGCAGGGGTTTTCAGAGTCAGCAATGGCTGGTCACAAGTACTTAAATCTGTGTGTTTATAAATATGAAACTGCAAGGCTGGAAGCTTGTGATGTCTGTTTTCAGAAAGTTGAATGTTCGTCATTCCTTTCTGACCTTTTTGGTGTTGTTCTGTCTTTGTCCATAGAATTCATATGTTTCACTCTTCAAATTTATGTTCATTTTATCCTTCATTTTTTTTTTGTTTTTTTTAGGACCCAATGTTGTCTTCCAGTGTGAAAGCACCTCAGAGACCCACTATCCAAGTTTGACTAGCGTGGAGGCAGGGTGGCCAGCCCTGCTCACGTGTCTGACACAATCCTTTTGCTTCGTTTGAACGTTAGATCCAATCAAGAAATTAGGTTTTTGTGGGTTTTCTTCTAATCTACAGTTTCAGTTGATTTGTAAAAGCAGAAAGGATAGTGGGTCTTTGTGTGGCTTTCACTGCTGTTCATTCTTGTTTCCTTTAGTATTTCCTTTGGGATTGATAACCGTAGTCATTAGCATGCATATCAAGTTATTGTTTGCATGGTGGGATTGCAGACACACAAAGACCCACTATTTGCACAGTTTATCTGAGCTGTTTTGAATGGGCACTTGTGTTCTTTTAATGTTGTAATGTACATATTTTGCAGAATTAAAATGTTCATTGATTATTGTTCTAATGGACTTGATTTGATAATTTACATATTGAGCTTTTAAAATTGGCGGCCTTCATGGCTCATCCAGAAACAAACCCGACCTGTCTGCTGCTGATAGTCACTGTGATTACAAACATGCTACAGGATCTAAGGGTTAGATCTGGTGTATTCCATCCAGCCTTTTCACACCCTTTTTAATGGGGGAAGGAACTACTAGGTGTAGAGTGGAGGATATTTTAATTTTTTTTCTTCCTTCACAGTAGTACTACGGCAGGAATTCAGGTTGTCTTGGCTCAATACATTCTATCCCTAAACAGCCTCCTTCCTTTAAATTCTGATCATTCATATTTGCTTTCAGTTTTGGCAAACATGCTTAGTTGCTGCAGTAAGTAATTGCACAGCCTCTGTGTGACCAGGCCCTTCCCCTGCCCCTTCCCTTCATTAAATAGTTCATGGTATTGAATTGTTTGTCTCTGGCTGTGGTCTGCAGTGACTTTCAAAGTACTGTCTGAAAGCTGCTGCTCTTCCTCTGGTAAATAGAGCAACAGCCTAATGCAGAGGTAACCTTGCTGAAGAGGTGTTGCCAGGAGAGAGACACTAAGAGAACCTGGAGTGAGGGTGGAGCATTTGGGTTTCGGATGGAACTGTGCTCCTCAGCCCACAGTCCTGGACTGTTGGAAATACGGTGCAGTATGAGCTGCCCATGTCTTATGATAATGTTTGGAGGGAAGGAGGAACTTACAACCTTGATTCCCCTATAAATAAAAGGATTCATTTTATTCTAGGCTACTTCTCTGATTAAATAGTTCTGTGCTCTTGTAACAACAAGAGAGATCTCTAGACACAGTATTTAATTTAGTTAGTTTCCTGAACTTGGTTATGAAACAGCAAAGGTCACTTATGCAATCAGAAATGTTTACAAAGCAAACTGCTTGTTTACTATATAGACATATATATATATAGATGAATGTTGTGAAGGTACTATCAGGAAAAGGTTAATCCTATTGCAGAGTTTTAAAAGCCTTTCTCCAAAATCCAATGTTATGTATTTAATATCCTTGATCAAATAATGTATATGTGCCCTTTAGTTCAGAGATGTATCTTCTGTGCAATATGGACTACGCAATGTGCCTACAGAAAAGTACAAATGGATTTTTATTCTGGATGTATTTTGTCTCAACCAGTATTTTGTTATAGAATGAAATCATGTTGTTGTAGGCAAATAATGTGCTAGATAATCCTTTGAGTATTTCAGATGACTTGATTTCCTTCTGAAACCACATTTTAAGTGTTTCTACTAAAATACACTACTCACCCAGAATTGCCTTCTCTGGATTTATGTCTTGGAAAGCCTCTTTAATACAGGCTGAAATGTGTTATGCTGCACCAGTGGCATCAAGCAGTCACTTACTGTAGTCTAAGAATTAGGTGATCTTCTAAATGATGTAATTTCTAAAAGGCAAGAAGGCACTGTTAACCTGTGGGATTTGAGCCACACTTACAATCAATGTTCAGTCAGTTTTCCTTGAATGCCAGATAACTACTAATTGTCTTTGGAAAATTAAAAACAACTTCACATCCTCACTGAGATATTTGAGGATATACTTATGTGGAATTTTCCAAAACCAACTGGCATTCTACTTATTTTTTAATTTTATTTTTTTTGTTACTGATACATTTGGAGATTACAGTACTGTTTCACACAGGTAGCCCTGTGTTGCTGTGTAGGTGTGAGCATTGATAATTACTGAAACTGCTTCCTCTAAGTCTGAAGAATATTGAAGTAAAGCATTTTGTGCTTTCACAGCTATCTTTTCATGTTTCAGTATTACCTGAGTACGCTCTAAATTCTCTTAAGTGTAATAATAAATATAATAACAATAAAAACACACCTAAGTAATGCTGATTGAGAGACTTAGTCCCTGCCTTCAGTATTTATCTGTACTGCAAAAGTCTGCCTAGCATAGCTCCAGCACAGCTGCCTGAGAGCTCTGCTCTCCTGCACAGTGGTGTGGAAAAAGTTGGATACGCACATTAGATCATCCAAAGAAGAGATCATGCCAAGGATGTATTTACAGCAAGATTATTTAAAAATAATATTCTGTATCAGTGAAGCAGTGTGGCTATTGGAAGCTGTGTTTAAATCAGATTTTTAAAAAGGCTACTTTTTCTCTGGTTCTGTGCAGTCCACCCCTTTGTTGGTAAAAGACCATAGAGTTGAGTTCATCTGGTCATCCCAGCCAGTCAATTAAAATCACCCTTATTTGGGTGAAAAAGGTTGGGTGTGGAACTAAGGGCAAGGCAGAAAATAGAGTTCTTTGTTGAACTCGGGGTTCCCAGGCAGGAGCTGAAAGTCTAAATATTGCTGAGAACCACACAAGGTTAAAATATAGAACTGAAGCCAACATGGAAAGCAAAATCTGCTGCTTGCTGTTGCTGGCAGTGTGGTACTTGCTAAATGTTGTTTCCTGTGGGCCACCAGAGAATGGGGGCCCTGGTGTCACGGGGGGCAAGAACCAAACAGTGCTGTAAATGCACAAGAACCGGTACAAAACGCTATTTCTGTAATTGTCTGGTTTGCGTAAAGGACTAACAAACTACAGAAGCCTGGTTTGCCACAAGCTTAGCTCCTGATGCAGAGCAGGAAGGTCTTGTGCCACCACTGTGACCGGAGGCAGGGCTGGGTGGGTGAGGAGCCCGCGGCGGTGAGGGCTGGGAGCATCGGGAGCGCTTTCTCCACACGGTTAACGGTGCAGTCAGGAGCGGAAGGCGCAAAGCTCCGTCAGAAAGTTACGCACTAAAACTGAAACGTCTCCCTCTGGTCGCTGAACGTTTCTGCCATCTCAGTGTTTGTCTGATTGTACCCCGGTGTGATTCTGCTGGGCGGGGTTGCAAACACCTGTAAATAAGTCTGCTCCTAGGAATGCCGGCACTCCTCGGCCTGCAGCGAGAGCTGCTGCAGGGTCGTGCTACTTCAGCGTAATGAACCAATAAAACTGCTGCGTTCTGGTGCGTGCTGCCTTAAAACCCCTCCTTGTCCTTCCCAAGCTTGAGTGTCACGTGTGGGGATGGTTGTTGAGACTCGCGAATGCAGGCTGTGCTTAGCATGAGGCAATTGTTCACCTTTGGATTTGAACAAAGTTGTAAGATAACTATGCAAATGTGTTTTATTAAAGGGACACATAAACGGATCTAGTTTGTCTGTTGTGGTTTTTTTGTCCATCTGGGGAGGATTTTTTTTCCCAGCTGAATAGCTTGGAACGAGCACTGTGTCACCTGTGATGGAGTGACTTGATTTTGCTTTTTACCTCTTGAAAATTGATTCATAAATTTCCTCTGTTGTAGCACACTATTCTGTGTTTACTGATTAGGAGAGACTGGATAAAAGTTTTTATTATTTCTCCCAGGGCCTTGATGGATACTGCCCTTTCCACAGTAGCAGATTTCTTGGATTAGTTCCTTTTGTGGGTTTCAGAGGCTGCTGGCGGCTCCAGGAGTGACAGGAGTGCATCCCAAGTTCATTGGCCTTGTGTGTGCCTGCAGAGCTTGCACCTGGCTGTGGTGGTGTCCCCTGATGCCATCAGCTGCTCTCTGGCTGTACTGAAGGGACTGTTAATGCCAGCCCACGGTCCTTAAGGGGACACGTGGCCTTTCTATGACAGGCTGGGAAAATGGAGGCAGGAAAAAAACCCCAACCTTTATCTGTTTTTCCCAGCCATATCAGCTGGCTTCAGAGGCAAGCAAACAAATAAACAACACCCTCCAAAAAAAAAAACCCAACCCTAAACAAGCCAAGGTGTTTCCTTTAAAAAAGCAGTTTATATAGAATCATAGAATCATTAAGGTTGGAAAAGACCTTCAAGATCATCAAGTCCAACCATTAACCCAGCACCAATAAACCACATCCTGAAGTGCCATATCAATGTTTTTTTAACACTTCCAGGGATGGTGGCTCCACCACCTCCCTGGGCAGCCTGTTCCAATGCTTTATAACCCTTTCCATGAAGAATTTTTTCCTAATATCAAATCTAAACCTCTTCTGTATCCCTAAATAAGTCTTCATTGGTCACCCAAAGCAGTTAGTGCCTCTGGTGTAGCTACATCCTTCCAGATGAGTGCCTGAGCTCCTGTTGGAGGATTGAGATGTCTTTTCAGAGCTGTCATTTTTAACGGCTTTTTTTCCCCTGTCCATTGAGTGGGGATGTCTGTTGGGAAAATAGTGATAGGTGGTATTCATCTGTCTTTCACTGGAGGATTTCCTTTCTTCAGAAACTGTCCCTCTTCCCTTTGAATGTGCTCATACCCAAAAAGTCGATAATTGGGAAAGTTTTTCTCGTGTTTTTCAGGGCTTTGAATCTCCTGCAGAGGAGAACATCTTTTCACTGTGAAACTCAGTAGTTTTTCATGCAGGGGTAGTTATGTTAGTAGGAAAAAATACTCCTTGTTCAGGTATATATGGAAAGTGTAATTTTAAATACAACTTCAGAGATTGGGATTTCCTGTTTATAGACTCTCCAGGTTGTTTTACCCTTAAGGCAGCTGCTTCCTTAGCTCAGAGAGCAGGATTTAGCCCAAAGGGCACCACATTCAGTGTAGGCATCTCTCTGTTGCTGTGCCCCAAGTTTCCAAGGTTCCAGACACCCTCTGCTCGCTCTGTGAATGTTCTGGAGAGGAGCTGAGCAGGCTGTGCCCCAGGCTGGCTGAAAGCCTGGCATTGCCTGCTCTTGGTGGGAGAAGCAGGCTGGCTTCCCCTGTAGAAGGCAGTGTCCCTCTTGGTCAGCAGAGCAGGTGAGGAGCTGCAATTCCTCACTGCAGACACTCCCAGAAATCCCACTGCTCTTCCTGAGCTGCCTGGGGAGCTTGGGATGAAGCTTCACCAGAGGGAAGCCAAGCCAAGAGCTTTCTGCTGCCAAACAAGGCAGTTTTACTGCTTCCATGCGCATTCCTGGGTGTTAAACCAGCAGAAAACAGCTGTTTTCTTTCTCCCCCCTTGGGATTTGTTTGCTGCCAGCATGTGAGCAGGGAGTCAGATAAGTGCCAGAATTGATGCAAGGAAAGGAGGGAACAGCAGTGTGGGAGGAGAAGGGGTAGAGATGCAGCTCCACCCTTTCAGCACCAGTGAGCCTATGGGTTGCTGTGGCCACTTAGGAAAAACATTGGCAAATGCAGTCGTTAGGCTGGTTTATTCTCTTTTTAGTTTTTGTTCTTCCCTTCAGACTCAAATGCCTGAATTCACCCTCTAAAATCAAATGTGGGGATTGCATAATGTGTTTTTATGCCAGTATCATCAGACCTGTCAAAATTGGGAGTGTTTTCACTAGTAAACAAACACTAGTGTTTAAATAAAATTCTATAAAATACTAAATGCAAAATAGCATTTGTCCCTTCAACCCAGAAGCTGACAGTCCAAACACGAGGTTAGCACAGGAGCCAGTCAACATAACTGCATTTTTGCATCTGATAATGAATTTATAAACCAAATCTATTCTAATGCATAAAAAAGGCCCATTTCTCTCCCAGGCTTGGCCACAGCTTTCACTGGTCAGCATGAGACAGACCCAAATCCAGCATGGGGGTTGTTCCAGCAGCTGGGACACAAGCCAACAGGAGCTTCAGTCCATCCCTACTTCTGTCACAGGAGTACCTTGCTATAGGAAAGGGAGCCACTGGCCAAAGGTGAGACTTCCAAATCTGGACAATTAATGCCTGGTTACTGTGAAAGCCTTTGGATTATCCTAAAATTTCATGTCTTAGTAACCAGGTGGGCTTAAACTCAGTCCTGTACAGACTGAAGAGTGACACAAGAATCCTGAAGTAGCACATTGGCCACAGACTGTCTCAATGGACTAAAACATCAAACTTAGCAGGAATCACTTTTATCTGTAACTTTACTCCTTTTTCTCGACTAATTTTGGCCTGGTTGTAGCTTTGGGGATAACTAAGGCCAGAAGGAGCATTCTGTGTGATCAAAAGAGCTGCAATTCCTCATCTCTTCTAAAAAAGTGATGTTTTTTCAAACCTTGTCTGAAAGCTTAAGATCTATGATCCTCCTTAGGGTGCAAAACAGAACTGAAAAGTCCTGATTTTCAATCTAGCTGTTGTCTTTGCTGCTGTTTTACTTCTTTGCATTGTTCAAAGGGTTTCCTTGTTATGGTGTCCTAAAATTTCACTTGGCAAGAGTTTCTGTTTTGCTGACAGTTGCTCTTTCAGGGCACCTTGATGCCGGTGTAGCCTGAAGCTCAGGAGCCTGTGAGGTTCCCATTAGCCCACTGTCACATCAAGTTCAGCCTAATGTTTAGTGTTTCTTGTTTTTTCCCCTCAAATTTATTATTAACTCACCTTCTCATAAACAGATCTATACCTTGGCAGTGAATAGTCACATCCTTGTGTGCCAGGAGTGTCAGGGTGACAAGGGAGACACAGCCCTTCCTGCTGTAGGTCATTCTGCCTTTCACAACTCCTGTAAACCTTCATGAAGTATTGTTCCTCTAGAACTGCTGGATCTAAGTGAGTCCCTGTGACGTCCTTTCTGCTATCCTGCAAAACCACAGTTCACCTGGTATTGCAATCCGATGCCATCGCATCCAGCGACAGATGGATGTTCTCAAACACTCTGTAACTGTTCCTTTTTTTCCCTTTTCCCCCACCCTGCTGCTTTGCAGTACTCTGCTGTGTGATGGCTGACAGAGGGATCAGATTGACTTTCTGTTCTCCTTTACCCAGCTAAACACTCTGGTTTTACCACTTTTTGGTTTGGTTACTAAAGTTTGAACACTGTTGTCTTGTTTACTAACATCCAGTAGAGAGAGAGTTGTGTGAAGCTGCAGGGTCTGCATGTTCTGACAGAAACTCAGGGTTTGCGTCATTGACTGTTGGTGTGTTCCTGTGCATGATTTTAATTCTTCGTCTTTGTTGCATAAAAACAATTCAATACATTTCCAGCTCATTTTGAGAAAAAAAAAAAATGTTGTGCAGCTGTTACACAATTATAATGTTGTGTGTTACAGCTTTACAAATTATTTAATTATAGTTACACTGTAATTAGTGTATTATAAATTAATAACTAAGAGAACTTCAGGAATTGGGTGAGGATTAAAGGTGCAGTGTTCTAAGTCAGGACCAGACACATTTTCTATGACTTCATCTCACAAAAGACAACTTAGAAGCATAGAACCATTAAGGTTGGAAAAGACCTTTAAGATCATCAAGTCTAAAGACATTGCACAAGGTAAGAGAAAATCACAGTTTCAAATCAGTGTGGCAGAAAAGATGAGAAAAGTCATGAGACAAATGGAATGGCAAGAAGTCAGGAACTCTTATTCTGCATCACAGTACAAGGGATGTTCAAAGAAATAAAAAGGTGATAGACTGAAAGGTGACACAAAGAAGGGAGGGGGTTGATTGCTACATCACTTAATTTTGAAACCTGCTGCTGCTGCAGAGAGGGTTTACCAGTGCCTGTATAGTCTGAGCCAGACTGCTGAATGGTGGTGCAATTTTGTTAATTTATCAGATTTGATGCCTTGAGTGGGATCTAAACTCCTGACTTACTTCCTGCAGGGTGTGCTGATCTCCAAAGCCTTGACACCATGCAGCCCATGGAAAGGAAAAGACAGGGCTACATTCATGAGCTCATTCAAACAGAAGAAAGGTACATGGATGATCTGCAGCTCGTTGTAGAGGTGAGATGTCTTGGATGTGAAAATGCATTTGGAAAAACAGCTCTATACTGAATAATAACAATAAAGGGCTTCTTATGAATTGTGAGATGATGGAAGAAGAAAGGTGTGTGGGCACCTCCCTTTCCAGTGAATGGTATGTGGTTGCTCACCAGGTAAAAGCACCACTTTGTGAAACCCGTCAGCTTGCAAGGACCTTCCTGTTATCCAGATCCTGTTCTCAGTAAAAAGATGATGGGCTGGGGCCAGGTGTCGAGCAGAGCTGCACAGATCTGTAGAAGCACCGTAAAAGCTTATCATGTGCCTTCTCCCCAGCTTTATTTCTGGAAGCAAGACCACCTCCCTTGGCAGGGCAGGGACAGGCCAGAATTAAGTGCTCTTGGGCGTCGAACTTGACCTCACTGCATAAAACAGTGGTGTGGTGAAGTGGCAGATGTTAAATAGTCCAGTCACAGGGGTGCTCTGCTCCCCAGAGATGAGGTGCTGAGGGCCCCTGAGAGCAGCTGTGGTTCTGCACACAGGGTGACCCTGAGTGCTCTCGGTCAGGGGAGAGGAGCAGTGCCTGAGTGTAATTTGTGCACTGATTGACTCTGAAATCATGGGAATGCTCTTCTGCTGAGCTGTCAGCCTGCAGGTCCCAGTGCTTGTCCTCGCTTTGCAAGGGCTGCCGGTGTCAGAATGGGGTCACACACTCAGGGGAAACAGCTGTCACAAGTGCTAGTAAGAAATTACTTTTAACTGCTGAGAAATTAGACACTGAGCATTCAAAAAAAAGTCACTGCTGGGCTAAGCAAGAGGCTGAGCTGTTTCTGTTCTCTGAAGAATTGATCATTCTTTGGTTGCAGGTTTTCCAAAAACCAATGGCTGATTCGGGCTGTCTCACAGAAGGAGAAATGGGGCTGATCTTCGTTAACTGGAAGGAACTCATCATGTCAAATACAAAGTTACTGAAGTGAGTACTTACATGCAGTCTTATATTTTCTTTTTCATTATTCTGTTGTTCTTTCCCCAGGAAGTTTACTGGGTTTACAAGTCAGTATTCTGTCCTTGTTGAGTATTTCCTGTGCATGCTTGCATTTGATATAGCTAAATGCAGTTCAACTGCTTCAAAAGGAACTGTAATAAGAGAGAGGGAGAAATAAACAGCAAGAAAAGATGTACATTTGCTGTAATACCGTAGAAACAGACCCCCCACAAAAATATGTGCATGGGAGCTTTTCTTCCCAGTTTTCTGCAAAGCAACCTTTTACTCTCTAAAAATACTCTTTAGAAAGATACAGTGGCTAGTATTTCACTGAATGGGATGCTGGTTGAATGTAGAGATTGATGCTGATTGTCCCAGAAACCTCAAAGAGTCCCAGTCCCCCAGAGCCCATCAGGGAGATTGTTCAGGTCAGGGTGTTGTGTCAGTGACTTCCTGGGGTTTCAGGCAGGACTCCGGCACCTCCTGGAAGTGCCTGTGCTGTGTGGGGAAATTCACCTGCCAGGTTTGTGTCCTTTCGGAGGTGGATCTGTAGGGGTTGTGATTTAGGCCTCGCAGACCTGGCAGCAAAGCTGGATGGTGATCTCTTCCCTCGTCGGCAGAGCCTTGCGGGTGCGTAAGAAGACGGGAGGCGAGAAGATGCCGGTGCAGATGATCGGGGACATCCTGGCAGCAGAGCTGTCCCACATGCAGGCCTACATTCGGTTCTGCAGCTGCCAGCTCAACGGAGCGTCCCTGCTGCAGCAGAAAACAGATGAAGATGCTGATTTCAAAGACTACTTAAAGGTATCTGATTCAGTAGCTTTTGTGCCTTCTGTTTTCTTCAATGACTGTCTAACCAGCATCAACTTCATCAAAACGCAGAAGAGTAAAATCCTGCAAAAATAGCTCAGAAGCTTCCAAGGTGTATTTACATGGTGACCATGACTAACACTGCGTGTGCTCTTTATTTATAACAGTCTTGCTATCTAGCTAATTTACTTAGGCCATAAAAGGAAAATTGCCAGAACAGTTGACATCAGGCATTTGTTTCTTTCATTGCTTTGTTCTTTTTCAACCTGAGTGGAGCCTGTGGTGTCAAAATAAAAGCGGGAACAGTTTTGAATGTAAGGATTGTGCATGAACAATGACCCTGTGATGTATCTGGCAAAGCATCTGGGTGCAGGGACACTGCCAGCTTTCCTGTTTGTTCTAGATACAAGTAGCATTTGCTTACTGAAAAAATCCAAGATGTCTTGGAATGCCTGGAAAAATGAATCTGATAAGAGAATTTTCAGTATTCAGTGCCAGTGATGCAACTGTTTTCTGATGACTAATGCAATGTCTCTGCTAAATCTCTGGGTTGCACCACAGAAACTTGCCCTGGATCCTCGCTGCAAAGGAATGCCCCTCTCCAGCTTCCTCCTAAAACCCATGCAAAGGATAACACGCTACCCTCTGCTCATAAAGAGTGTGAGTACCCCAAGTAAGGTTTTGTAGGTGAATACTTTGAGTTTGATCTCCATAGCAAAAGCCAAGATAAAGGCTTGTCCCTTTATGGGGATTTCTCTGACAGGCACCTGTGCTTACCTTTGTTTTTATCTTGTTTTCTCCCCTCTTTGATCCACACCAGATTCTAGAGAACACTCCAGAGAACCACCCAGATCACAGTAACCTCCGGCTCGCCCTGGAGCGGGCAGAGGAGTTGTGCTCCCAGGTGAACGAGGGCGTGCGTGAGAAGGAGAACTCGGACAGGCTGGAATGGATCCAGGCCCACGTCCAGTGTGAAGGCCTTGCTGAGGTACCTGCACTGATGCTGTGCAGGGCTGGGGCTTTTCAGCAAAGCTGGGGAGGGAATGGGAGTCCTTGCTCACATCCCTTATTGGAACATGATCCACTGCTGAGCTCTAGACAGGGAAGCTTTTATTGAACTCTACTTACAGCCATAACATGATGAACCATTGTTTTTGCATGACTGTAGTGGCAGTGAAATCTTGATTTATCAGCCTAAAAGCTGGTACAATTTAGACCATTAAACAGACAGAAATAACTCTTCTCTCTGAACTCCTGATCATGCTGCCACTGGGCTAAGTCAGGTGTTGCTCTGGAGGATTTCACTTAGTGTGTGTTTCCCAGGGTTGTCCTTCAAGCAGGAAGGGAACAGCAGCCCTCAGTGCCAGATCCTCAAGGATATGTGGTGTTCAGGTTCCTGTACCTTTCAGGACAACCTGCAAACTGAGGTGTGTGTGACAGTTCTCCACTGCATAAGGAATCAGGGCTTGACAGACCCAGAAGGTCTGTCCTGTTCCATCACCTAATCACCTGTAAGAGGTGACCTGACTGCAGCCTGTCCAGCCTCTCGTTAAACACAGATTCTGGACAACACAGAAGTGGCCGTGCAGTAAATGCCTCCATCTCACAGGTCATCCCTCTGTGCATTTTTGGTAAAGCTTAAATCTCCTCTGAGGTGGGAGTTGTGCTGTTGCCATGGCTGATCACAGAACAGTTCCCTTCTCTTCATTTATAATGGAATTCATAAAACAAAAGAGAAGAGCATTTTCAGCAGCTTGGTCAATCTCCATGGTGAAGAGGAGCAGGAGCTGATGTCTGCACAGACTTGCTGCTGCTAATGGGTTTTGTCTCTTCCCAGCAACCCGTGTTCAACTCCCTCACAAACTGCTTGGGACCACGGAAGCTCCTGCACAGTGGGAAGCTGTACAAGGCCAAGAGCAGTAAGGAGCTGTATGGATTCCTTTTCAATGACTTCCTGCTGCTCACCTACATGGTTAAACAGTTTGTGTCTTCCGGATCCGATAAACTGTTCAGCCCCAAATCCAACTCCCAGTTCAAAATGTACAAAATGGTGAGTGAGTCAAGGTGCTCCATGGTTGTGTTGGTACAGTGGGTCCTGGCTTCTGATGAGCATTGCTGCTCTCCCACTGGGATTAGCTGTGTGGCTCCTTTTGCTGTCACGTGGGCACATTCTGGCAGACAATTTGCACAAATGACATTGGCTTAGTACCCAGAAAAGACAGACTTCTGCACCTTGGTTTAACAAATACTTCTGTCCACTTTGGGGGGAAAGGGCAGAAGTAGCATCATGCCTGAACAGCTGAGAGGGATGTTCAGAAGCAGCAGTGATTGACTTCAGTTTACACACGTTCCTGCATCCACGAGAAAATTCCTGTCCTTCAGAAAACAGAAGGTGCAAAATTTTAGTCTCTGTGCCCACACAGTGTCTGTTCTCAAGATTCTGAAACTGGAGACATAAGTTTAAGTATCAGGGATGCTTTCCCACAGAGAACCTGAGAGATTCCTGGATTTCTGAGCTCCACACTGCAGCTCTGCTTGCACACTCCTGCCCTTTCACAAAGCTCTTTGCCTAGGAAAACAGAATGGGGTGAATCGCCAGAGTAGTTTTTCTCTCAGCCCTTTCTTGCATCCTTTACACGGTGATCTCATTGTTTGTCCTGTGTCCTATGACTTTCATTTTCCCTACAGTAAAACAGTGTATTTAAACATGCTCATAGAGTTTCTGCCTAGAGTTTCATCACAGGGTGATGCTGCCACAGTGACATCTGCTTTTCTTTCAGCCGGTTTTCCTTAATGAAGTCCTTGTGAAGCTGCCAACAGACCCTTCAAGTGATGAGCCAGTTTTCCACATATCACACATTGACAGAGTTTACACCCTTAAAACTGACAATATTAACGAACGGTGAGTAGTGAAAATGAAAATCTGAGTTTAAACTCATTCATTGATGCTGCAGGCTGTGTTTCCAGTGAGCAGACATGGGGACTCTGAGCTCAGGAACTGACCTGTCTCTTGGTCAGGAAATAAACTCACTTGACTCATTTGAATGAGAAGTTTTCTCTGATTTTGTTCTGCTTCTGCAGCAGTTCTTGCACTGGCATCCAGCCACATCTTCTGCTCCTTGATATTTCAGTTGTATCAAAGGACAGTTTAGGGCTGCAAAATCCAGCATCCCATAGGACTCTTCCCCAGTCCCGGGCAGTCTTTAATGTGACCCAATAATCTTTAATAAAATAGCAGCTCCACTTCCATTTATTTAGGCTGATTTGGAATGTGGCATAAGGTTAAATCAAAAAACTCCATCGCTTTAGTCCATGAACTGACTTGATTCATGATGCCTCTGAAACTCAGGGAGGGGGAATGGGGAAAGAGAGTGGGGCAGAGTCACTGAAGATTTTGCTGCCTGTGGGATGACCTTGACTGTAGGGATTGCTCTTTGCAGGACTGCCTGGGTCCAGAAAATCAAAGCAGCGTCAGAGCAATACATTGAAACAGAGAAGAAGAAACGTGAAAAGGCTTATCAAGGTACCCACAGAGTTCTGTATTTCCCTCTCATCCACCTGGATACAGGGGCAGGGCATTTCCTGGAGGATGCCAGCGTCTCCTTCAGATCTACTGCCAGTTCTTACAGTTCCAACCAATCCGTTTATTTCTGACCTCTTTGTTCCCAGCTCGTTCACAGAAAACCTCAGGAATAGGACGCTTGATGGTGCACGTGATTGAAGCAACAGAACTAAAGGCCTGTAAGCCCAATGGTAAGTGAGGGGAACAGTCTCAGAGCACTTTTATTCCTTAACATTTGGACGTGTAACATGTTGTTAACAACATTTGGAAAGGCTTGCTGAGAGGAGTTGGTCATTTGGGAAACACTGTGGTTTGTCTACAGTTTCTATATGAAATAGTCATTCTTTAGCTTCAGAGGACCAAGTGAAGAACCAGCTCTGTGCTGCTTTGGGATATAGGGATTGCCTGATCCACATCTTCTGGCAGTAGCACTGGTGTGTGTCCAGGCAGGCTCCAGATGGAGGGGGTGGTTCTGCACTGCAGAGGGGTTTCACTCCCTGTTCTGTGTTTAGGGAAGAGCAACCCGTACTGTGAGATCAGCATGGGCTCACAGAGCTACACTACCAGGACCCTGCAGGACACCCTGAACCCCAAGTGGAACTTCAACTGCCAGTTCTTCATCAAGGATCTGTATCAGGATGTCCTGTGTATCACCATGTTTGACAGGGATCAGTTCTCACCTGATGGTAAGTGTGAATATTTAGGTAAAGAATGCTTTTCTGTTAGCTGAGGTACCCAGTTCCTCAGCAGCAGTTTCAAGAGCCTGTAGGTCTGACTGCTGCCTGAGAAATGCTGGGTACAAACAACGCCTCAGTAGTCAGGAGACTCAACAGCCTTCCAGAGCCAGTAACTCTAGACAGCCAGATTTGATCCCAGTCTGGCTTTTGTATCAGACACAGAATTAGTTTCTTGTCAGACTGAGGAGACAGACAAGTTGAAAGCAGAAGTTCTACTCACTACAGGTGCTCAAAAATAAAGTCCTGGGTTATATTTTCACAGCAACAGCTTGATCAGCTTTCTTGTTGCTTGGAAACTGAGCACGTTTTTGGCAGTCAGTTGCTTCTCATATTTTCTAAAAGGTTAAGTGCTTTTTCAGGGCTCTGACACACAGTCAATTATTGCAAATTTGCAGGGAACTGCCTTGACTTGAGATGCCTTGTGTGTAACCATAGCTCAGTCTTTTCTCCTATAAGTTAATGTGAGTTTGGCTGGCTGCTTCTCCCAGCTGGACAGCTGAGTCTCGTTTTCAGTCCATGGTGAACCTTTTAATGCACACACACACAAAGATGTCATGTAAGAAACAGCTACACAGAAGGCATATAATTTCTGAGTAGGACTGTAAACCTACTAGTAGCAGTAATTGTTGAAGGTCGTTCTTGTGAAAAGCATGATATATAGGCATAATTAAAAGTTGGCTGAGCCAAAATAGTTTTTTATTGTCTTTGAGCACCTCAGCTGATTTGTAAACAAGTTCCATCTCCTAACTCTGACCAGCCAGCTCTGAAACTGAAGAACACTTGAAATTGTGTTTCTGAAAGGGTATTTTCTAAGAGTATTTTAAAGCCCTTAGCTCAAACTGACATCCTAATTCCATAGCATTGTTCTCTTCTAAAAGGCCCTTTTTTGTCACTGCTGGCTAGTTTACACAGGGCTGGGGTCCAATCCAACTGGAAGCCTGGGAGCGGTGCTCTGGAACTGAACATGTGCCCCATAGCATTGCATTAACCTGACTCACTCAGATTTTCTAGGGTCAGTATCTTTGCCTAATGAAATTTCTTATTCATTTGCCCAACAGATTTTTTGGGTCGCACTGAGGTTCCAGTAGCAAAAATCAGAACAGAACAAGAGAGCAAAGGCCCCACAACTAAACACTTACTGCTGCATGAAGTTCCAACAGGAGAAGTGTGGGTACGCTTTGACCTGCAGCTCTTTGATCAGAAAACACTCCTCTAAGAACACTTTTTTTAATTTATGAAGGACAACTGAAGCTGACAGCCTGAACATCTTTTGGTAAAAGACTCCTTGTCCCATGCTGGTTATTAAACAAGAATTCCTGCTGCTTCTGTATTTCCTCTTAGTTGTGCTTAGTTCCTTGCAGTGTTCCAAATTGTTGTTGATCTATGCAAACACAAATGTTACTGTAAATACAGTACTATAGCTCAGTGCCTTTTTATTATGTTGGAATATCTTGGGTTTGGATGCCAATGTTTCCATTTTCAGGGCCATAAAAAGTATTACGTAGAAATGTGGCACCAAGCTGTTTATATATTTTACCACTTAGTCTGACAGACAGACTGAGGAATGGTTTAAGCTCAGCACTAGAATCATTCCATTTGAAACCTTAAAAGTGATATCCACTGGAATTTTCCCATCTCAGGATGATAGTTTTAATGGTTAAATGCTGAAGAAGCCTTAGCACTGGAAAAGTCTTCAATATATTGTATATTCTTCTAAGAATCAAGTGTAGTTCTTTACTTGACTTTAGTTCTGCACTGGAATCAGTAACTGCTACTTGATTTTTCTTCCTTCTTCAGTTTAATTTATCATCCTCTGCTGAGACAATGTGGTTGTGAAGAATAACTAGAAAAAATATTTTAAATACTGTGACCCACAACAATGTGGCAAAATACTCTTCAGCTCCTTGGGTTTTTTCCTAAATATAAGTTATTTGTGTACATTTCCTTGGTCTTGCAGACCTCCATGTGAATCTTGAAGCTTTGACATTGCCAACATGTATATAGAGAGTAAAATATAAGTTTATTAATTTGTCTACAGATGTTTATTGATGCATAGTGATTTTAAAAAAAGTATATTTTATTGTAAAGGGGAATGTGAAATAATGAGAAAAACTTACAGGATTTGTTCAAGGAAAGTTTATTACAAGTTTAAAAGGTTTGCTCTGGGGAACTATCACCCCAATATAAACCTGTAAAATGAACTGGCTGAGAGCAAAAACTTTCTCTTGGCACCAAATCAGGGATGGTTTAAAAAAAAAAAAAAAAAAAGAAAGTTTGTTTATAAATATTCGATACCTTGTAACCATTTTACTGCCTCCTTTAAACTGCTTTGTTGCAGAAGCACAGCATGCAGTTCTGAGTAGCCTATGCCCTTGTTTTCCACGGGTGCAGAAATTCCTCCTGAAGTCTGGCAGTTTCCCACCCAGTCGCCATCTGTGCACCCTCCTGTTACTGAGTCAACCTCTGTTACATTTAACAGTTTTCTGTGGTTCAGTATTTCTAATCCTAAATAAAACTCAACTCTTGGCAACTGTTGAGAGATTGTGTCTGTACAATGGGAGTTTGGAGGACAGAGAAAATTCTGTTTCCAGGCTTTGAGCCCAGAGCTGCTGAGCAGCCACACCAGCAGCAAGATAGTCACAGAAGAGGGACAGGTTTGAGGGCACTGGCAGCAGCTGCTCTCTGCACCAACTCTCCAAAAAGCACCAGATGTTCTGTACACCACTTCCCATCTCCTCTCCCCTACTTATTTCCTGGCTTCTCAAAACGCCTAGGATGTATGTTAAAAGTTTGATTTACTGCTTGGACACTGTTTTCACAACACCAGCACTGTCTTTATTGAGCTCAGCTCAAGTTAAACCTCCTAAAATGGCAGGTTTTGGCCTGTAGAGCATTGAACTGGATCTGACAAGAAGAGGAGCAGCATCTCAGACATTTCTTTGGCTGCTGGGTAACATTTCAGAACTACATGTTTAAGACAGTAAGTTTATTGCAATTAGCCCAAAGACCTGACCTGTTCTCACTTGCTTTGGCAGTGCATGCAACCTATTTTGTAAAGGGTACCTTTGATAGCTGTGCTTGCTGCTGTGGTCAGCTGGAGGACAGGTGACATCATTGGCTCTCTCTGTCATTGTGCTGGTTGATGACTTTCATCCTTTAAAGAGAAAGAAAAACTGTTGCCATGCTTCTGTAAAGATCAGCTGAGCTGTCAGATTATTTCCTTCTACAGGACACACACTGAGCTTGCCTGGGAACTCTCCAACCCTCCTTAGACAGGACACCCCCTGTGCTGCCACAATGGATTTGAAATGAGGAAAACAAACCTCCCCCTGCCATTGCTAGTCTGCCTCAAAAACTGGGCTTAGTATAGATCCAGACTGTGTTCCTGATGAAAACCATGTTCAAACACTCCTGGTCTTAAATGCAGTAGGAGTGAGTTAGTAAAACTAGAATGTGCTCCTCTAGAGCAGCCCCCCAGCAGCACATCAGTAACATTACAGCTCTGTTAACTTCCTGCTGGTCAAAGTGAGACTCCAAACCTCCTCACAACCTTCCAGCGCTCTGTGCACGGCTTCTGGAAGAATGGATCGTACTCTGATGGGTCATAATCATCCAAAAACACATAGCCCTGTGGGAGAAGCAGGTACTGGGTCAGGTCACAGAAGCTATTGGTGGTTACACAACAGTGAGAGCAGCCAGCCTGGGCGGGACAGAGCCAGGCATGGCATAGCACAGCACCAGAGGTAGCTGAAAAAAGAATTCCCAAATTTTCATACACTGCATCTCAGAAAGAAAATGACTGAACTGTAACAGGAAAATTCCTCCATCCATTTTAATTTATCACAGGCATAAATACATAATAAATGATTTCACAAAGCATACAGAAATAATTACAGACTAAAATGCTAACCTTAACTAGGACAGTCAAGACAATGAAAATCTTTTTTATTGAAAATGTTTTTCCAGAGAACGAAGTCCTGAGATTGGCTCAGCTGGTCAGAGCATGGTGTTAATAACATCATGGTCGTGGGTTTGAACACAGAATGGGCCACTCACTTAAGAGCTGGACTAGATGATCCTTCTGGGTCCCTTCCAACTCAAAATATTCTGTGATTTCAGCAAAACAGGTATTAAAAAGAAAAGAAAAAACAGGAGTGAGTGAGCCCTCACTAGCCATTGCCTTAGGCAGGTCATTGGTTTGCAAGATACCAGCTCCAAGTCTAGGTTCATGAGCTGGCTTTTCCATCTATACACTGGAATAAAGATCTGAACCCAGACCTTATAGTCCAGGCCACAGCTCCATCTCATCAACAACACTGCCAAAGGAGAAGGGGAAGCCTGACAACAGGGAAGAGAGAAAAGGAAAATGGGCAAAAAGAAGGGAGGGAAGGGAAAATTAACATCCAGAATTAACCACATTAACTAACCCACACAAGCATCTCAAGTTCTGCAAAATTTATCATATGCTGCCACGGTTAATGCAAACTTATGCAAAGAAGTTGTCCTGAAAATATGAAGGGCCTCAGCCTGCTTTTCAGACATGCTGGTGACAGACCTGACACCACAGAGCAAGGAGAAAAGGTAGAAGCTGATCACTGGTGCTGGTGCCCCCCTTCAGGCAGAAGGACATATCCCAGTACATCAGCCATTGCTTCTGGAGGGCACCCAGCAAATCCCTGACCTGGCACAGCAGCTTGCAAGATGGACTAATGCAGACCCAGACATGTACAGTACACCCAACACTGCCTAAATCCCAGGACTTCAGCAGTAGGGCTGGTTGAATTCTTTATCATTTCATGCAGTTTAAACGCTTGGGTCAAACATCAGGCCTTTGAAAAAGATAGTCTGGTCTTTCAAAAGCAACACAGCTCCCATGATATTTTCATTTCTGGATAAGTAGCCTGTTTACAGTCTCACAACTCCACTGTGCAGTGGTTTCCACTGACAACAACTGCCTGCTCTCATAAAGTATTATTTTTGTAGCAGATTATGTAACTGCTTTTATTTTTCTATACTTTTTTCATTCCTGAGATGCAGAAAGTTTAGTTGTGGGATCTGATATTCAAGAGTGGTGTGAAATTAAAGCAAAATGAAGAAAACTAACAATTATTTTCTACAGTGACTGCAATTTGCAATTTTGCAATTTTCGTGAATACTGAAACAACAAAATTCATGAGTTGGGTCCATCACCTGCGTGCAGACTTAACAAAATTTTTTGTATCTCCCTGTTCCCACATTTTTTCTTTTATGAAGCTTGATCAGTAGCACCCAAGGCCATAAAATTGTTTCACTCATGCTCTGCCATCACAGTTACAGTACTGCTGTAGCTGAACTCCTGAGACATAAGAGTGCAGCCCACACCCTGCTCACTCAGCCTTTGGTTTCAGGTGACAGAGCTCAAGGTTTTCCCACAAAATGGTCCATCCCACAGAGGGAAACACACCTCAATAGGGTGTCTCATCATATTCAGACCCCAGCACGTGTTCACTGCACCAAGCAATGCTGCTGTTCATAGCTGCTGGTGAATGTACACAGTTGTAACATCACCATTACAGAAGTCCTTGGCAAGAGTAAGTTACAGGCAAGGTATATCCAAACTCCATGTATACTCAACAGACAGGAAATGACAGCTAAACCCCTGATCTTGTCCACAACCCTCTGTATACAACCCTCTCCATGACAGAAATGAGATTGTCATTGATACCTTCTTTGTACAGTAGTTTAAATATTGAGAGAATTGTTCTTGTCTTCTTTTCCACACTTCCTCTGACTGGCTGTCCATTTGGTCCTTCATTTTCTGCATAAGTGGCTCTGAAACATCCTCAAGATATTTTTTGTACAGAAGCTCTGTCTTTCTCAGATCTAGGAAATCACTGTGCCTCAAGTATCTGTCCACCTCCTTAAGTAAGAAATGGAAAATAAAAACCATATAAACTATTCGCCGATGACAGTACAGATTCCACAAGTGAAGGTTTGCAGCTTGGCTGACCTGACTGCTCGCTGCTCCAAGGTATCTGTTTTCCAGCCCTTCCTTCCTTCATACTCCACATCCCACCACTTGTTTGCAAGCTTGCCCTTTCAAGAGCTCTGGCATTCAGATCCTTAATTTTTTAAGCTGTGGTGCAAGATTGGCAGGAAATTACTCACTTTTTCCCATCAGCTTATTGAGCTACAATCACTGCAGAGCAGGGGCTGCACGCACCAGACTGTGCAAGACAGGCAGCAGAAGGACCTTCCCTGCAGCACTGGCAATCTACTGGATCAGACCAGAGCAGCCCTCCTGCCCTCTGCTCACAGCACCAATTACCACACCCACAGAAGGTGGTACAAATATTAGGTGCAAACAGGCAGTTCAAGTCACCTGGGATTCACAATTAAGTTTACTACTTTAGTCTACCCAGAGGAGACTGAAAAGATCAGAAGCTCGTAACTCTAAATTAGTTTTCCAAGAATACAGGCAATTAACATTTTCTCATGAATCACCGTTTAGGAACTAAAAGTATTGACATGCAGGAAAGCACACAGCAAATGAGAAAAGAGGTACGGCTTCTTACCCTCACAAAATTCTCTCTGTCCAAGATGCACTGAACAGAAGCAATGATGTCTCGGCTTTGATCAGGTGCTGCCTAACAAAACATGAAGAAAGCCCACATGAGGTGAAAGCAGGACTTAGAGTAGGAGTTAGATTTACTTTCGAATTCAAAATAATTACCAGTGTCATGATTAAAGGCACATTATACCACAACCCAGCTGACAAATCCTTGCAAGATTTACTCTGAACAGTTGGGTTAAGAAGCAACAGAAGAGCGTTGGAAGAACTGGAATGAGAACTGGAATGTACATGCTCAGACCTCCTTGGCTGCTCCTCTCCACCACCAAACACCACTTCCTCCTTGCTACTGCTTCTCACCTGTGCCAAATGTGGCTCCTTAACTCCTGCACTCCAGACAAGGAGTACAGGCAACGCAGACCAAATCTATCATTTGGGGATGGAATGCATTTTATGCATAGAATGGAATATTAGCCTGCTAATCCTTGTGCTTAATATTGATTTTTAATTCCAGCTGACAGTGTAGTTTTCAGTCATGTCTGCCTTGGTCCTACTGACCAGCCCCACACTCCTAAAGGTTTATTACACTAACATGACCAGAACATCACACATCAGAGCAAGCAAGGAAGAGACAAGAAGTATTAAAAATTCCACCAAAAACAAATGAGAAAGAGGAAATCTAAATTTCTGGCATGTTTTAAGACCCTTTCATTCTACTATTTGAAACAACTGGCATGTTGTATTATGCCTAATGAATTTACTTCCCACAGTCACAGGTCCTTCCTAAAGCCAGCACCGTGTAAGAGCAGCACAAAGACATGGCCATCACTCCAGCTAAGAACCATCACTGGTGAACAGGAGAAGAGTTTGCCTTCAGGATGATACATATGTGAAGAATCCTTAAGCACCGAAGGAGTTGGGTGTCCTTTGACTGATGGAATGAAGTCCCTCCTCCCTGGAAGAGAGCAGGCCCAGGGGCAGCCTCATCACAGAACTACTTACAGGGCAGCTACAAAGAGGATAGAGGCTCTCACTTCACCAGAAGCCACAGCAAGAAGACAAGGGGTAAGAGGTGCAAGTTGCATTGGCAGAGGTTTCACCTCAGTGTAAGAAAGAAATTTTTACAGTGAGATCAATCATTCACTGAACCACCTCTCCAAGGATGTGGTGGAGTCCCCATCACTGAAGGTTTTCAAGGGGCAATAGGACAGGGATCTGGATACCCTCATCTGGTGTCTCTTTCCCATGAAAGGCTGGGCCTGACGATCTTCCAAGGTCCCTTCCAGCCTGGGTTGTTCCATGAGTCTGTGATTCTAAATAGTCACAAGTTTGTTTCAGGTTTTATGGGAAACTTTTCATACACACCAAACTGCAAGTAATTCAATAAAGCTGCCTCAAAAGGATACAAGAGCTCAATAAACCCCATTGAATCTGTTGCTATTTTCAGAATTCTTTGCTCTCCTTCTCTATGACAAACATCTCTCAGATTTTAGTGAATTTTGCAAATAACAGTTTTTCATTCTTCCCTTCATAACTTCCATTTCATTCCTCCACTAACACCTTCATGCAACAGCAGCCCTTCCTTCTGTGTTAGCCAATCTTAGGCAATATTTTCGTTCCCAAAATGTCTGCTGCAATCAAAATTATTGGCTGTGCCACTCTGCTGGTGCTGAGGAGAACCTCTGGATAAATGTAACGAAAGGAAAAGGTCTGCATAAAAAGAGAACCTGGTTTACAAAGATCAGGTTCTCATCCAGGTTCCACAACCAAGCCACAAACTGGGATGGAACGGTAAGAATAATACAACATCAATACCCATTTCAGAGTGTGCTGTGGAGGGACAGACTGAAGCACAAAGCTCCTGCTCAGGGCTCACAGATGAGTTCAGGCACGTGCCAGGGATGGAAGTCTGGGAGCACAGACAGATCAAAAAGCACTCTCAGGATTTCAGTGGGATTGGGTGGCCAGTTCCAATGCAGGACCCTTGTTATGCACCTGGGATCCCAGTTACAGAGCAGCACACTGCTCTCCTGTGCTCCCAGTAGATCCAGCAGCTGAAGGAATGCTGTGGGCTCACTCACCTTCCAAGGCCGCTTCGGTTTTCTCACAGGTTTCCCATTTGCAAATCTTTGTAGCCAGGGACCCTCTGAGCTATTCACATTGTCCATGGTTGGATTAATCTGGAAAAATCAATAAAACCACCAAAATCATATAAACCCATTGTATTAGCAGCAAAAACTAAATTTTCTTACAATTCCTACCAAACAATGAAACAAATCTCTAAAGGACTTCTATCTGCTGATACCTGCAGCATTTTGCTGTCACAGTAACTAAAACAGAGAGATGAATTATCAGGTTTACTGTCAGATACTGCCTCTGGTGGGACTGTCTGCCCTCACCTCCACACACCCATGGACAGTACATTTTGTTTCAAACAACAGTGATTGACAAATTATTTGAAAATACCTGTCAGCTTTGGAAACGTTTCAGTTATCAAATTTCACCTCCAGACTATTACTTCTTTCTTTTGTGCCTTTTTCAATCACATAAAAGTCCCTTTCAAGTAACTACCATATCCCACTCCAGGGATGGCTACATTTTATTGGTTTTTAAAGTCAGTTCTACCAGATGAAGCTTATGCTGAAGTGCTAACTCAGCTCCAGTCAGAAAATTCCATCTTCTCTCTTGTATGCACATCAGGACATCTGGATTGATTTATAACAGAGACAGTGGAACCACAGAGGCAAAATGCCCTTTACAGGAACCTCCATTTAAACCCCTATTTATTTCAGATTCACTGGAGACACACTGCTTCCAGAAAACAATGGATTCACAACATTACTTAGGTAAAGAATGGAACAAAAGAAAAGCTTATTTCTGCAGAGATACTGACCCCAAGTCTTCAAAGAGAACTTTCAGTTATAAAAAAAGTTAACAAATCTGAAATTCAATTTTTTTTTTTGCAATATCTAGTTAAAAGAATCTGCGAAGATTCTCTGGTATCC
>WAAG01080788.1:25461-53175 GCA_013390105.1 Tichodroma muraria
TTTTTTTTTTTTTTTTTTTTTTTTTTTTTTTTTTTTTTTTTGGTAGAAGGCAACACTTGAGTGTTTATTCTGTTCAATCCAGCACTTTAGTGAAAACATCTGATTCCCAGCTTACCTCTCTGGAGTGCAGATTCAAATTTTTTACCATCAATTAAAGGTAAAATCTGTAATCTACGTCTTTATTTGTTTAATTTGATATTCCCTGCTCTTGTACACTGACAGAAACTTCTGCTGGGATATTCCTGCATTCTCACAGCAATGCTTCCTTGCCTTTTCTGACTGAAAGAGTCAGAAACCACAGGAAAGCATACGTTAAAAGGGACTTCAGGAAGTCACCTGGTCCTGTTGCCTTTTTCCCAGCCTGGAAATGAAACTCAAGATAATTTTAGTAAGGAGGGAATAAAAAAGGGGATCTTTATTTGAAGGCCTTCAGAGGCAGTTATGGCAAGACGTCCACAAAAGCCCACCCCCACCAGGGGTGAGTACATTTTTATAGGTTTTAGGAAATCAGCATAATTAATAAAAAGCATCAATTAGGAGGACAAGTGGTGATGCAATTCCCCCCCAGGTCAAGCCCCTTCTCTGAAGGCCCCCTTCAGCACTAGCTGTACTTTGTGTATGAAACGTATTTCAAAGAGTTGTTCTCAGCCTTGGTTCCCAGGAAGAACTAAGATAGCACAGAGCCTTGTACCTCCTGGGCTTGGAGCTGGAATTTGTTTTTTCTTTCTGCGTAAGGAAAGGCCATGGAAAAGTACTGGGAAAAGTAGCTACTAGTATAATAGGTGACAGAGTTACAAATATATGTGTGAAGAATACAGAGAACATAGAAAAAAGAGGCAAAACCCAAACAGCATTAGTCCCAGTGCCAGCCTGAAAAAAAGAAAACCTCACAGACCCAAATTCTGATACAAAATTAACAGGCAAACAGCAAGGCCTGAAGAGATCTGGACACTTGACGTGCTGTAGATTTGGCATTAGACAAATCCAACACATCTTCCTATGAGCAATATACTCCCCCTACATGCACAGGTGCCACAGGCTCCTGTGTCATGCCACCATTTACAGATGTCCTTCAAGCAGTTTTGTTCTTCTGAGGCAGGGATGCCATAAATCCCTGCACAAGCTTGAGATGAGGAAAATATGTATTTTAATATTTCTAAGCTTGTAAAACAAGCAAAACAAATAAAACCCCAACCATTACCCTCCTTTCTATCTATTTTTAGTAGCTAGTATTAAGACTCCATCCACCTCACAACAAAAGACTGAGCACAAAAGCAGAGGTGTTTGACCTCCTCAGAGAATTGGGACCCCAGAGGAGATAAAACAGAGCAAACACAGAAAATCTGCCTCTGCAGCAATCTGCCTTCAGGAACCCACAAGTGGTAAAGACTCTAGCTGCAAATTTCCCCCCTGCCCCCACCAATCTTCATAACTCAAGCTGCTACTGAATCCTAATCCTTTCTTTTTCTGCTTTTTATAGACTCTTGCTAGGAGATGCCAACCCTCCTCTCTGCAAAGGCTGGGCTCACTGATATGAGACAGCAGCTGTTTTGCAGGTCTTGAAACTACAGGTTTAATCACAGGCTTAGACAGAAATAAAGGATTTCCAGAATCTGAGTGGACTGAAAACATGTATTCAGTCAATCTAACAGTTGCAGTCTGCAGATGCCAAATCCCATGAGCAGGTTGGTCGTCCTGCATTAGGACATTTGTTTCACTGTGCCAGATCCTTGGAAGTGTCCAAGGCCAGGTTGGATGGGGCTTGGAGCAGCCTGGTCTGGGGGAAGGTGTCCCTGCTCATGGCTGGGAGTTGGAATGAGATGATCTTTAAGGTCCCTTCCAGTCGTTTTCCACACAATCCAATCCATTCTGTAATGATTAAACCTGAGAATAACTATGCCTAAAAATCCTTGCTAGATAAACATGCATCCCTCTGTGCTGTCAGCAGTGTAGCCTTTATCAGTAAGTCCTAAAGCAAGTTTTTCTACTTCCCTCAGTAAAACGAGGCTCTTCCCCAGACACCCACCTGCTAAAATTCAAACTCTCTGTGCCCAAACACAAGGCTTTGCGGCAGCTTTGAGGAAACACATTTTACTCACTCTGTGACAAATATACACAGCCTCATACATGCCTCAGTCCTCTCAAAATCCCGTTCAGCCGTGTAGGCTCACATGTCACTCCACGGATGTCACCCTGCAGAAGCACAGCGGGCTGCCTTTACTGGTGCCTTTGTCCCGTCATTGCCTCAGGTGCAGGGGCAGAGAACGCTAAGAGAACCAGTCTCTAGTGCGAGCAGGGCAGCTCTGTGAACTGAACCCTTTACGTTGTGAATGCTGAGCTAACAGGTAACATGTGTATCCCCGGAGGGTCCTGGCCTGGCCCTGCACTTCGGAGGCAGCGATAAGATGAAGTCCGGCGAAAGGGAAAGGCCGAGCACCCTCTGGTGGGACTTGGCACCCTGCCCAGTCCTGAGGCAGGTCCCGCAGGCCCCAGGGAAGAATAGGCGGGCAGCAAAGACCCACACCTACCACCCGTGTCCCTCACTGGGGACGGTAAACACAGCCCCAAGAGACCCCAGGGGCGGCGGGACACGGCTCTAATAGAAGTCAACACCGGCCAGATGAGGGGAAAATGGCGGCGCCGCGCGCCTTGCTCGCAACCTCACAGCAGTCGCACCACCCTTCCGTGACCTTCCACCGAAAAAAAATAGACCCTCACCCATTACCCACAGTCTCTCGGGATGAGGAGATGCCGGCCGTGGGGACAGGGACACAGAAACCCCTGGGGACAACGTTACGGCAGCCCAGATCTGGCCCCGAAGACAGACGGGGCGGAGACACGGCCGGATCCCTCCGCGCCCGGCCGCGCAGCGTCCCGCACTGCCATGGCAACCCCAAAGAGCGCGCTCCCGCCGTCAGGGCTTCCCACCAATCAGAGAGGGAGCGGGCGGTGAGCGAGCCAATCAGGAGCGAGGACGGCTCCGCCGAGCCGAGGGGAACCGAGCCGAAGCGAGTGGAGCCGAGCGGGCCCGAGCCGAGCCGAGATGAGTCAAGCAGAACGGGGCCGAGCCAAGCCGGGCCCGAGCCGAACGGGGCCGAGCCGAGCCGAGTCCCGCCGAGCCGAGCCGGGGCCGAGCCGAACGGGGCCGAGCCGAGCCGAGCCGGCTCAGTCGGGCTCCCTGGTTTATTATCCAAAGTTCATTAAATCGTGTTACAAGATTTCGCACGTCCCCCTGCAGTGCTGACCATGACGCTGAATTTGAAACTGCAACCAGGCAGAGATACCATCAGATGAGGGAAATGTCAAGGCTTTTTCCCCCAGCAGTGCTGCACTGACACACAGGGCTCACAATAACTGTGTGACACGTAGACGGGTTATTTCCTCGAGTCCTTTATACTTCATTTTTTAAAATGTATTTTTACGATTGATCTGTCAGCACCCCAGGCAAGACGAGACCCCTGTGCCCAGCAGCCTGCCAGTGCCCCGCAATGGGGACCCCCCTGCACAGCCCGCTGTGCCCAGGGTGGGTTCATTAACCTGTCCAGGGACTTCTCACAGCAGCGTGTCAGAGCCGAATCCCTTATAGCAGTCTGGAAAGAAGGACCCCCTCCCGGACCCCCCACGCTCTTAGTCTCTATGTTATTAATTTTGTCATTTTTTTATCCACTGCCATTGTCTGCTAGCACCCTTGAAGGACTCAGGCAGGGCAGTTTAAGGAATAGCACACTTTATTAACAAATACACTGATCACAGAAGACTGTCACATAGTCGGGGCAGAGATTGTCACTGACAGTGCACTGACTGCAAGAGCAAGTTTGAAGGGATACACAGGCTCTTATCACCAGTGAAATTGATCTCAAATTTGACTGCAAATCACCATTTGAGATAATCAATGTGCACAGAGTAGGTATGCCCACGGGGCATGCCTAGGAAGCGTAGGCATGCGTAGGTGTGCCCACGGGGAAAAGCCAGGATCAGTCCATCAACCGATCCCAGAAGGTTAGAGTCAGGATCAGAGGTCTCTGCAATTTCAACATCATTACCAGCACACCAAATGTTCCCATCACAAGTCTCAAGGTCCATATAATGTACCAGCTTCTGGAGCCTTCTATCTGAAACAGAAGCCTGTTTTCCCAGCACCTGTTTCTCTCTGTGTTCAGCGCCAGCAAACAGAGTTTTAAGGTGGAAAACCTTGGTTTTAAGATGGTTATTCTGAATCACAAGTTGATCAAGTTGGATTCTCAGTTTTTCTCCTGTCTCCCTCTCAAAGGCTAAGGATGGCTTTAATACCTAATTTTCTGATTTCAACACACTATATTCTAGATCCAAAATTGGTTCAGAAACAAGGGTGTCCCTTAGATTCTTTCAGTGCCTGAGAAAAGCATGCTCCTAAAACTGCACAAATGACATCTTTACCTCTTCCCACTTTGGATTTTTGCTCATCCATACATTGTTCAATGTGTTCCATGACCTTATCTTTATCTTTCCAAAACTTTCGAGCCTGCTCCTTCCCAGCCTGGGAAGGGGCACATTTGTGTTTTCACAGCAGCCTATCCATGGCAATCCTACTGACTGTGCCAATTTTCTGTCAGGTAAAGGTGGGGGGAGGGTTTCCTTAAGCCTTTTATATTTGATCAGTCTGTCAGCACCCCAGGAAAGATAAGAGCCTTGTGCCCAACCAGCCTGTCAGTGTCCCAGAACGGGGACCCCGCTGCACAGACCAGTGTATTGGAGGGTGGGTCAATTGACCTTCAGAGTCAAAATCCCTATTTCAGTTTAGAAAGAGAGGCCCCTCCTGGATACCCCCTCTCTTATACAGTATATTATCAATTTTGTCAAGTATTGTCGGGTAGGTATGCTACCTGTGCCAGAGCCCTCAAAGGACTCACAGTGACAGCTTATGGAATAAAACAGTTTAAAATATAACAGAAAATTGTGACAGGTTGAGGTTTGAGGATTGTCAGTGATAGTATCTGACTGCAAAAAGGTATTCAAAGCAACGCACGGATAATCCCTAACAAAAGCTGTCTCGAGATAATCAATCAATCAATATGTGGAGAATAAGGTTCTTACCCAACAGATGTGCCAGTGGGGCCTGCAGGGAAGAAGACAGATTCAGCCCGATGACTGACCCAAGTTACAATGGAGATTTCCCCAACTTCTCCCCTTTCTCCACTTCTAGGAGGAGCTTGAGTGACTCCAGTCATACAGCAAGGGGTGGTTGTACCTTGGGGGTGAGTAACTTTGGGGTGGAAATGTGTAATAGCATTACATCTCAGCTAACCTTGGGATGGAGGTGTGTCAGTGTTACACCCCAGGAGAGTAATTAGACAGCAGCAAGATGTCTTCTCCTATCTCCCTTAGTTTGTTGGAAAATATGCAATTTTTTCTTTTTTTATGTAACTTTAGTCAGGGCTTTGTTTTGTTCACCCATGCCCAGGGGGAGGGGAATTCAAGTTTCTCTTCAAAAGACTCTGTTCATGGGTAAAGCCTGATGAGCTTAAAATCTACAGATTGGGAGTAGTCAGAAGATACAGAGGAGATAAATGAGCATTAATGAATATCACCCCCTGGGGCGGTTGGAGACACCTGGTCTGGGAAAAGATTGATAAGAGAACCAAAGAATGAGGTCCTAATTGACATCAAAGCTAAAGGAATCAATAACCAATAGGATATCAAACACTAAGAATTGAGTAATATAAGACCAATGAACATGAATATTAGAGCTCAATTATTAGCTCTTCAAGTCATGTGAGAACAAAAGAATTTTCAGCTATATTTGATTCTTTGTTCCATTTCAAAGAGGGATCTTAAAAGCCTGAATCCAAAAATCTCATTATTACAGGAAAAAAATCCACAAAAAAAAATCCCACACGTGAGTTACCATTTTTAAATAGTCTGAAGTGTCAGTTTTATTCCCTGACAGCTCAAACACTCAAGAGCTGGTGACTAGGACACAGAGGAAGGCGTGATCTGATCCTTCCGCCAAGCTCAAGGAGGTATCATCGGACTTTCAGAACAGCAGCGAGTCCCACTGCAAACCTCCAGGCCGACACACGCGGGCTCCAAGGACGTGAACCGGCGAGCTCCGAACGCCCAGGAACGGAGCCCAGGGCAGCCTCCGCAGCGCGTTTATGGCACCAGGCCGGGCACAGCTCCCACACCCGCAGTGCCCGTGGAGTAAATCGTGTCTCAGACTCGATTAGTGGGATCAAACTCAGAATTGTGTTGAGCAGAGCCCACCACACACAGCCCGCCGCGGGCAGCAGGCCACGCTTCCCCGTGTGCTGGGGCAGCGGCCGATCCCTGCCGCGGGGCAAGCGGGGGGAACAGATTTCTGTGCCACCCCGTGGAATAATCCAGGTCGTCAGCAGAAATAATGGTGAGCTGTGCTGGTATTTCTGACTCCTCTTATCTGTCGCTCCGAAGTAGAACCACCTCGCCCTGTTCCTCCCCTTGACCCGCAGGGGAGCAGCCGAGTGCAAGGGCAGAGCTGGGAGAGCAGGAACTGGGATCGGACCCTGCTCCCGAGGACAGGCCGGGTTTGTTCCGGGGCACAGACTGTCCGTCCTTCCTTACAGGAAACAGGTGAGCTCGGGAGTGTGCTCGGGAGCCACACAGCTTCTTAAAATTGTTGTTTTCAGCCACTGCTGGCAGATCTGAGAGCCTGAAATGGTTGGAAACTTGTATCTCAGTTCCTGTGGTTTTCTGAACATTTGAGAGTAATGTAAATATTCAGATCCTCTTGGGGTTTTGGTTTTGTTTTGGTTTGTTGGGGTTTTTTTTGTTTTGTTTTTCTTGGTTCTTATTACATTTTTGTAGGCTTGCTTCTATCAACAAAGACAATAATTTATAAAAAAGCAGGTTAATGAACTCTGACGAAAGAGGGACAAAAGCTTCTTTCACATCTTATTTTTAACTGACTAAATTTGGACCCAATTAAGACAGCAGAAACAATTGTTACAGGGTGGCATCAGGTAGGCTTCCCATTGATTTTTTTTACTGATACAGGCAAATTTTGTGTGACTGGATTTAATGGTTGAAAACAATGAATAGAGAGCCAGCCTCGGAAAGAAAAGCCTTTAAACTGCATTTTATACAAATAACTGGAAGTGCTTATTCACCATAAAATAACCATAGAGCACCACCCTGTGGGGATTGACATCCCTGGGGTTTCCAGCTGTTTATCATTCTGCATTTGCAGTCTTACCACAAATAACTGGGTATGCACTTAGCCTTTCCTGTGCAGAAATCATTCATTTTTAAAGAGGGCAGGGTGGTCTGTCACACAGTGATGGTTACAGCTGGTTACTGTGGCTGTCACACAGCCTTGAAGAAGCTCTGGCCTGCAGCCCATCCTGTGCTGCACTCAGTGCAGTACCAGCTCTCAGAAAGTAACACAGTTGTTCCTGTTGTGATTGCCTCTCCTCATCTCCTTCCACCCAGCACCCAGGGAGGCTGTTCCACATTTGATTTTACCAGGCAGGAGGAGGTGTGACAGCTCAGCCCATCTCAACAGCTGCTGGTGCCAAAAGGATCCCAGGAACAGCATCTGAGGAGGTACTTAAAAGACTCTTGCAGTGCTGAGATCCTGTACCACAGCAAATCAGGCACACAGGAATCACCTCCTGAGGCAAGGGAAATAAATAGGAATTTTTAAAGCCATTTGTTACTTTTCATTACTAAGATTTTTCCACTGCATGTTAAGTGTGCGTGCATTCATGCAATACTTTTTCAGTTTGGGTTTTTTTATTTTGTTTTTGATTTTTAGAGAAAATGTTTGCAGCCTATTTTGATTGCCCAGGAGGCCCAGAAAATCTCTATATGAAAGAAGTGATGAAACCAGATCCAGGAGAAGGAGAAGTTCTTGTGAAGGTCTCTGCCAGTGCTCTGAATAGGGCCGATTTACTCCAGGTACGTGTATGTTAAGCAGATTTATGCACCTAAAAACAACACAGATTTTTCAAGCCCCTCTGTGAAGTCTTAACAGATCTGATGAGCTAAAAGAGTTTGAACCTAGTGAGCATTTGGATGGAAGAGTTCATAGGGCTGAAAGAAGAGATGTTTGTTGATTCAGCAGATAAATGTTTTTCTCTGAGTTAGTGCTGTGCTGGGCTGGCGCAGAAAGGCAGCTGCCTTTCAACAAAACATGTAAAACCAAAGCTTTGGTCTTTCTAGATCTTAGACCCTTTTCTGGGCATTTAAGATGAAAAGGAAATGTTCCAATGGCACAGTTCCAATGGGAGAAAATTTATTCGAATTCACATTCAAATTATTAGTTTGAGCTGCAAGCTATGCTCTGCAAAGGAGACCATAGTACCTCCACAGCATGGATCAGCCTGGACAAAGGGGACTCACAAATATTTCAATTTATTCTTATTTTAAGAATAAAACTTAGGAAGAAAAATACTTAAGAAGCAGAAGTGTTTCCAGAGGTTGGAAGATCCTCAAATTACTGCAACATATGCACAGGGCAAAATCAGGATTAAACAAATAGGAATTGAGGCTGGAGACATGTGAATGAAATATTGCAGGTCATTACACTCCTTGATGTTTGGCTTTTCCTTCCCTGCCTTCTCTTTTTTATTTTAGAGGAGAGGGAAGTACCCTCCCCCCAAAGGAGCAAGTGATCTTTTAGGCCTGGAAGCGGCGGGGAGCGTGGCTGGGCTGGGTCCCGGCTGCTCGGGCCGGTGGAAGATCGGCGACGCAGCGATGGCTCTGCTCTCCGGGGGGGGCCAGGCACAATACGTGACAGTGCCCGAAGGCCTCCTGATGCCAATTCCCAAAGACATGACCGTTATTCAGGCTGCAGCCATTCCTGAAGCCTGGCTAACAGCATTTCAACTGCTCCATTTTGTAGGTGAGAGGTGCATTTGCCTATTTATCCCACCAAAACAGCTCATCTTCCTTTCTGTTACAAAATCCTCTCCTTGTTGCCTCCATTTGAATGTTGTTTGCCTTCAAAGAACCTTTTCTCTGTCACTTCGTTCTTGTGGGTCAGAATCCAGTATGCCAGACACAAATCTTTGAATCTTGACCACCTCTCCCCAGTGCCAACCTACCCTGCTGCTGATTACATATTTACAAGGAAGGATATGGAAAGATGGTCAAATTTCTTTTCATCTGTATTTCTCAGTTTGAATCACTGAATGGTTTGGGTTGAAAAGGATCTTAAAGATCATCTAGTTCCACTCCCCTGCCATGGACAGGGACACCTTCCATTAAGCCTAAACCCTGAAATTATTCCCTTTTTTCCACGCACCTGAAACACATCTTACTTCTAAGGATCTGGCTTCACTGCATGCATGATCATATCAAGAACTTTATCACTAATTGCTTGTGGATCTACAGTAGGCAACATCTTGTACCTTGTTTACCAGAGATATTACTTGTAGGTAAAATTCACTCTGAGCTGATTTAAAATAGACAGAAGCCTATTAATTTTAAAAATATGCTGCCAAGGTAATAAACAGTAGCACTTGCCAGGGTTTTCTTCAGTCAAGAAATATCCTTCTTCTACACTCTTCAGCAGGAGCATCTAAAAGATCCAATAAGGAGCAAAAGTTCCAAACATAACTTCCCTGCAGACTTGCTTCAAGTGGTGTTGCTTCCTGGGGATCAGTGGGAGGCTACTTGGTCCCACATTTTCAGAGGCAATTGGTGAAACACAAATTAATGCAACCAATAGATGGTGAAATGATTGGTAGGACTGATCTTAAATGTTACCCAGCATTTCTGGTATTTCTCCATTGCTGAGTGCCTGATTTCTCAGTATGAACATCCTCTAAGTGTGTTTTTCTACTGATGGTATAAAAAGGCTGTGACTGCACTCACTTAAGCATCTTGATCACAGATGCCCAGAACTGCACACAGCCAAGTCAAAGTCCTTCTACTGAGGCTGGTAAAATGATGTCCTCTCAGCACACTGCAACCTCTGCTACTTCTGGATTTCTCTCTTTTATGAAGGCTACAAAGATGTCCAATTGTCCAAAGTCCAATCAAGGGCATCTCTTTCAACCTTCTCTTCAATATCTTCCAGACTGTTCATGTTTTAATCCAAAGGTGATGTCCAAAGGGTCACCACTTTCCTTATGTCCTCCTCCAGGTAAAGTGCAGGAGGGTGAGAGAGTGTTGATCCATGCTGGGGCCAGTGGGGTTGGCATGGCAGCCATTCAGCTGGTGAGACTGGCAAAGGCTATTCCCATTGTGACAGCAGGAAGTCAGGAGAAACTGGAAGCAACAGCAAACGCTGGTGCATCTGCCGGGTTCAACTACAAGAATGAGGACTTCAGTGAAAAGGTCTTGGAGTTCACCCAAGGTAAAAACCTCTCTGTGAAAGTGCAGATGAACCTCCCAACATGTGGACACACACTCAGTTTCAGGTGTCACTTGGTGAAGGAGCAGACAGTAGTGACCCTGTAAGCACAACCTGATATCCTGTTCAGCCCAGAATGGGCCTTTCCTTAGTTTAATTTTGCCATTTTCTGCGTGAGCTGTCTTAGTCTGTGTTCATTTGGGAAATAAATATTGCGCCTTATTTTTGTTGCCTCCCCAAGAAACTCTGGGACCAAATCCTTGCATTTTGGTGTTTGAATCATCACAGAAGCATAGTACGGCCTGGGTTGGAAAGGACTTTAAAGATCATCCCGTTCCAACCCCCTGCCATGGGCAGGGACACCTTGCGCTAGAACAGCTTGCTCTGAGCCCCCTCCAACCTGGCCTTGAAGGTTTCCAGGGATGGGGCAGCTACAGCTTCTCTGGGAAACCTGTGCCAGGGCCTCACCACGCTTAATTTTTAAACTGTTAGAACAGTGTAGCTTTTCTAAGCATTTGGGGTGGTTTACACCTGAGTTTGCTTATGGGTAACTGATGATTCTCTTTTTGTGCCTGATTCTGTAATTCCTTACAAATCACTGTGCCAATTCCTAATTTCATTAGGAAGATTTAAATAAGAATAGTAGGGCCAATTCTGTACCTATAAATAACAAGGTTTTAGTCTTGCTTGAAATCATCCTACCCTTAATGCAGCTTGACTTCATTGCTGAAATCTCTTCTGTTTCTGCTTGAGGTTCTGGAGTAGATATTATTTTAGACTGTGTTGGTGCCTCATATTGGGAGAAGAATCTCAACTGTCTGAGTACTGATGGCCGATGGATTATTTATGGACTGCTGAGTGGAGGTGAAGTCCATGGGGATTTGCTGGGAAGGCTGCTTTCCAAAAGAGCCAGCATCCACACGAGCCTGTTACGGTCCCGAGACAAGGAGGCAAGTAGTGGTTATCAGCAGTGTATGCACTTTGATTTTAAAACTTATGATAGTTTTGAGAGATTTCTTTTTAAACCAGTGTTAAACACATTCTTGTAAAAAAAACCCCACCTTGAACTGTTGCTACATACTTTGGAAAATGTCACAAAATTAAGTTATAATGTCTTTTTTTCTATTTTTATGAAATTCCTCCCTGAATGAGAGGAATGACACCCAGGACTTCTTAATGTGCTTCATGAATACCATAATTTAGATATTTTGCCCTAGAAGAAATAAAACTCCAGTGATCGGGCAACTTGATTAAGTCTGAGGAGGGGAAAATAAACATCTCTATTAGGTCACTTTTCAAAGTAGAAACCAAGGCCATTTGGATGCCTACTTACCAAGGAAAGTTCACTTTATGTGGAATATTCTCAGATATGACAGTAAAAGGCAGTGCAGAGCCCTAGGGTAGATTCTGTGCATGGTTAAGACAGAATATTTACAAGAACACCACTTGGAGAATTTCTCTCAATTAAGATGTAATACATCTAAAAGCTTTCTTCTTGTTTGTAATTTAGACCTGTCAGGTGTTCAGGTGTTTTTATCTCCATTTCACTGTGAGAATGTCGGAAGGTGTCTCCTTGAGGGCTGTGTACATTTTATACGCCGTGCCCTAAGACACCTAATGAGTGAAACGATTGGGAATAATAACATTGCAGGTGGCTTTTTTTTTTCCCCAGTACAAGGAGCGGCTGGTGAGAGCCTTCACAGAGGAGGTGCTGCCCCATTTTTCCGGAGGGGCTTCCCCGCGTCTCCAGCCCCTCGTGGACAGCGTTTACCCCCTGCACGCCATCGCTGAGGCACACAGGGCTATGGAGGAAAACAGGAACATCGGCAAAATCGTCATCGAAATTCCCGTTTGCTCCAAGAAAGGGCCTCTGCAGTAGCCGCTCTGGGGGGGCTGCACTGCGGCCATCCTGCCGCTTCTGCTCCACACCGGGACCGATTCATGTGGGTGGCGAGGAGGGGGAAAGGATAATGAGGAAGCGTCTATTAAAGAGGCTGGCGTCGCAATTNGGATCGAGGTCACGTGGGGAGGGCTGGCCGGGCTCGCGCGCTGCCGCTTCCCGCGCGGTGCACGCCGGGACAGATCCGGTTCCGTGAGGGGGGCGCGCGGTGCACGCCGGGACAGATCCGGGTTTCCCGCCCATCGCTCCTTGTTCCTGCTCCAGATTCGGTCCCCGCCGCTGTCTCCGCTTCAGCCTCCTTCCCCGCCGGTGTTTTTGTCCCAGGCCGCGGCCCCCACTCCCCGCCCGCAGCCATGGCGATGCAAGCAGCCAAACGAGCCAACGTGAGTGCGCTGCCCTGTCCCATCCCTGCCGGGCTGGGCTCCGACTTCGTCCCGCTCTGACGGGAACGCGGCAGGGAGATGGAACTGGGTGATATTTAAGGCCCATTTCAGCCCCAACCATTCTGTGGTTAAGTGATTTCATGATTTAGCCCGTAGGCCGCTGGGTTTAAGGTTTGCAGTACGTGCCTTGGGTCTAACACACCGCTTGTCCTTCCCCCATCAGATCCGGCTCCCTCCGGAGGTCAACCGGATCCTGTACATCAGGAACCTACCGTACAAGATCACGGCCGAGGAGATGTACGACATTTTTGGGAAGTACGGGCCCATCCGGCAGATCAGAGTGTGAGTATTTCCAGTGTCTTTGGAAGGGTCTCACGTGCTCCAGTGCCAGTGGTAGCTGGGTTTCACAGCTGGAAAGGTTCAGTGCCCTGGAGCAGCACCTCGAGTGCCCGAGGGCGATGTGATGATGCTCTGAACACGTGACTTTGTTACAAGATGATTCTAATGGGAAGTGCAGAAAATGAGCTTAAATTTGAAAGTAACTTGAGGAAGGTGATAAAATATGAGAGACTTGTTTGCTTAAGTAAGTTTCAGTTACCTTGACTTGGGGTAGAAATAGGAAAGGCAGAAGCTGAGCACAAATAGTATTCCTGTTTTATGAGTATCAGTGGGAAAACAGGGATGTTGCTGTTGCTGGATCTGCTCACTAGAAAGAAATACCAGCAGCAATTGCTGCATGCCAGAGACAGGATGTCCTCGGGCCATACCGTGTCTGGATAGCGGAGATGTGACTTTGCCTTTGGTTCTAAAATGCATGGAGATTGTACGAGTCTGCTGCAACTGTGACGTTCTTCTCCTGGTTAGTTCAAATGCTGAGGACCTGAGCTTTGATCATCATAGGAGGGCCTGTGTTGGAAGGGACCTTCAAGACCATTTCATTCCAAACCCTGCAGAGGGCAGGGACACCTTCCACCTGACCAGTGCTCTGACCCCCATCCAACCTGGCCTTGAACACTTCTTAGGGATGGAACATCCACAGCTTCTCTGGGTAACTTGTTTGAATGATTGTTGTGTAGAGCAAAGTGAGTTTGTTACAGAGTTGCCCTCAGTAAGCAAAGGACACCAAGGGGACACCTGCTTCTGGTGCCATGCTGGGATGTGACATCAGACAGACCCTTCCTGAGCAAGGAAGGGCAGTGGATGTGACTGGAGAAGTGGCTGAGGGACCAGTAAACACTGCCTGGCTAAATAGGTGGAATTCTTTGCTAATGAGCATAAAGGAGAGCCAGTACTTAAGTTTTCTGAAAACCTGTGGGCTGGAACAGCATGATAGTGGGACACAGAATTCGGACATATCAGGGGCTTTCCATTGGAGTGATGCACTGGTGCGTGCATCCAGCAGTTTGTTCAGAACCACTAATTCATTTCATTTCCCACAGAAATCCCAACATCATCAGTGCCAAGGTATAACGTGTAGGCGCCTTTGTAAAGGTTTTTGTGCTTTGTGCAGTGTTTATCCCGTTCTCCTCCTCACTTCTGCACAAATCCCAGTGTGGGTATGTGGTACCATTTGTCCTCGTGAGTTCTCAGAAGCACCTTAGAGACAGCTGTTCTCATTGTGAAGTCTCCATCGCTGTCTTTGAGTCGAGACCTTTGGGATCTGTAAACTCTGCAGCCCCTCTGGGCTCGTTACTGTTACGTGCCCAGACGTGTGTCCCATCCCTCAGGCGAAGGACATGGAATTGGGGCTCCCGTGGTGATGGCTGTGCCTTGGCAGTGGGCTTGCACCAGCGGGGCTGTTCTGCCTCTTAAGTAGACTTTGTGATATGCCAGGAGGCCTGTTCCATCCTAGGGACACATCTGATCCAGACAGCCACTAACTGACAGCCAAGTCTTGTAATATTAAATAAAAGCTAATTGCTATAATAAAGATGTACATTATTTCCAGACACAACATGCCAGCCCTGACAAAAACCTCAACAACACAGTTGTTGTGGAGAGGTGCATTTCCCTTATGGAGCAAAATACAGCACATTTTCCTGTTGTCTCTGGCTCTGAACTGTTTGGTGTGGAAAGCAGGAATGTAGTTAATACCTAGAAAAAATAACAAATTGTTTTTTAGTGAAGTTGCATTAGTTCATCTAATCTCAGTCACTGTGAAGTAAATAATCTATTTCTTGTTCATTTTATTTGACCTTGATTCTGCCCTTGCTGCGCAGTGGAAATACCCCTGAGACCAGAGGAACAGCCTACGTGGTCTACGAGGACATCTTCGATGCCAAGAACGCCTGTGACCACCTGTCGGGCTTCAACGTGTGCAACAGATACCTCGTGGTTCTGTACTACAACGCGAACAGGGTATGTGCACCTGGGCTGGGGGAGTCACCTCTGCTCAGAGCTGTCACGAAGAAACAACCCCAGCGTCAGTTTGTAAACACAGTTGCTTGGGTATTTTTAAGAAATAAAATGCAAACTGTTAGAGGGAGTGAATGGGATACAAGGTCAGAGTTTCATATTTACTTGGTGATTTGTGTTCAAAAAAAGTACCTTTGGACAGAGGGTGTGAAAAACATGTTTGTGAGGAGTGTACTCTGGAGAATAGGGTGCAGAGGCCCCACAATTGCACAGCTGCAGCAGGAGGTGAGATCTCGTTTATGGGTAAAAAGTCTCCAGTTCTCGATGTCCTCCCTGTCAGTGACAGCATCCAGGGCCCTGCAGCATTCTCCAAGGACTTGAATCAAACAGCGCTCTGTGTGTGTGTGATGGTGATGGAGTTCACACTGATGTTGGTTGCAGATACTGGGAAATAACTTGTTATAAGATGAGAGGCTTCTGTTCTCTTCTTACATCTTTTATTTTCCTAATTACAGGCATTCCAAAAGATGGACACAAAGAAGAAAGAAGAACAGCTTAAGCTTCTCAAGGAAAAATATGGAATTAACACAGACCCACCAAAATAAACTGATCATTTTTAGAAAACTGTTTCCAAGCCCTGCCGTTGAGTTCTTGGCCTAAACATAGCAATTCTTAACAAAATGTAATTTTTTCTCTTATAAATTTGATAAGCTGCAATATGAGTCTTTATATCTTCGGACTAGGATTAAATAAATGTAGAACGCAGGGAGATCTGCTTTAAGATTAAATCCCCCAAGGTGACATGACTGCTCTGTGCTGAGGGTGACCTGGTAAAGGCTGCATTGACCTGTTTCTAGCAGGAGCTTTCAAGAAGGGACTGAGCAGGTTCTGCGTTTGACTGAACTAAGCAAGCCCAAGCACATGTTTGTAACAAAGTTTCTTTCACAAACTGTAGAAGATGAACTGCTTTTAAAAGGACCCAGCTGATAAAGGACTCCAGTCCACATACCTTGTTCCCAGTGGTGGTGCCAGCTCTGATCAGCTGCAGTGAAACAACCCAGCTCTCACATGACAAAAAAAAAACAAACAGCTGTGTGGCAGCTTTGGTGTGTGTCCCAGGTTTGGACTGAGGATTTGGTATGAATTGAAGAGCACATGACAAAATGAGACAGCAGATGAAGGTTTTGATACCTGTAGTGTGATTGTTTTCTACTTGGCATGGTTGAACTGTAACACATTTTCTGTACTTACATTTTTAGGTGTAGCATATGGTGGAGGAAAACCAAATTTTTGTCTGTTTTTTCAGTATTTATGTCCTGTGTATAAAAATGAGTGTAATCCAGAGTGTGCGTAACCAGTATCTTTTGGAAGTGGGAAAGAATAACCTCTGCCTGTGTTCTGAACCAGCTGGAAGTTGTGTGAATGTGGGTGGTGTCCTGCCTTGGGAGAATTTATTTGCATGGATGTGATGTTCCACTCCTTGACCAGACAACTTCCAGCCAGTGCAGAACCAGGGTAGATAACAATATACTTTGCCTGGGATTTGTAATTCAGTTTTGTTTTTCAGTGCACTGTACTGTCAGGAATGCTTCCATTTTCTGAAATTACTTTTTTGCTGGAATCTGTCACTTTAGGAACAACGCTGTGTCGATTCGGTGAAAAAATAAATGTCTGCATATTTTGCTTTTTTTCATCAAGGCTGGCTTCATGCTGTGCTGCTCTTGCTCGTCACCTGTGCTGTTAGACGGGAGTCATTCATCACCCGAGTGTGTGATGCAGGCAGGGGCTGTAGCACATCCGTCTCCATGGGTGCAGGGATGCCCACGTGTGTGAGGGAGGGTGCCCAGCTGTGCGAGCAATGCCCACATCTCTCTCACCTGGAGGAGATCCCTGGCAGCTGCCCTGTGCCGTGCACCTCGCTTGGCAGCTGGAAGGGGCTCACAGCAGTACTCACATTTACTAGCTGGAACCAGTGAGAAACTAAACACTGGTCATTTTGCACTGAATGGTCCTATTTTCTTCATTCCTCAAAGAAACTATTACAAATTAATAAATCAGATGGTACAAAGAAAAGTTCAGTAATGGCTCATGAAGAGTGAGCTCCAAGCCAGCTCTGGGGCAAAGCAGCCACAATGGCTGAGGTGTGATTTCAGCTGTGGGTGGGTGCTTGAAGTCCCATCCTGTGCCTGCCCCGGGAGCATCCCACTGGAGCAGATGTGCCCTGCCTTCCCTTGCACACAGGCACTGGGGATGTGAGCCGGAGCCGTGCTTCGTGTGTGACTCCTCCATCCCCACATCCATCCCTTAAAACTGATGCTTTTGCAGCAAGAAGAAGCCTTGCAGGCTGCAGGAACCCCAGCTGAGGTCAGGAACAGGCACTGGGAGCCTTGGAGCCCAGAAGCTGGGTTAGGTGAGCAGTCCCTCCATGGCCAGCCTGGCTTCCAGGTCCTGCCCATCAGATTAACACAAACTGAGAGTTCCCAGGCAAGAACCAGGTTACACTAAAAATGTTTAATGAAATCCTGCTGGGGGATTTGCTTCTATGTGAGCATCCATAGCTTTTCAAGGGTTACAAACTGCTCTGCCCCATATATGTATCTTTTATATAAGTGTATTTTATATATGTGTACATATATACATGTGCCTGCCATGTATTTATGTACACATCCATGTACCAAACACTTGGGATAACTGAAATCATTTACACCAGCTGCTGGGCATTGAGAAGGCTCCTTGCTGAAACAGGAACTGGAGGTGCTTGTTGCCATGCTGGATTTATGGTTCTAATAAATAATGAACACTGATAATAAATACCAGAGTGCCAATAATGGTGCTGCATGCTGCCAGCCTTGTTTTAAATCATATGCAAATACCACATTGCTTCTGTCAATAGCAGAGAGCATGGTGCTTGCACTGCAGTGTCTGTTTTGATGAGGATTTGATGCTGTTTGAAAAACATATATAAAAAGCAATTCTTTAGGGTAATAAGATTAATAAAAATTCCTTCAACGAATCCTCAAGATCAGCAGCTTTTGATTTCTCTGAGAGCTCAGCTGCCGCCTTTCATTAAATATTCCATTTCATAGTTTTTCTTCCAGTGCCTGTTCAGGGCTTTCAATGTCCCTGCACATGTAAAATGAAATAATAATTTGTACCTGCAAGACAGGGGGAATGGAAATGGAATGCCCGGAGGACTGTTTTGATGAGATCTACTCAAGATTTTGTTTGAAATGTAATATCAAAGAACAGGGAAATGAGTTCAGCTCATGAATGGCAGAGGGGCAGCAAATAAAGCAGATGTTACCAGCCTCGCACTCTGCATCTGTGCTGGTTTTGTGTGTGCTTACTTCCCATTTAATTTTTCAGGAAGTAGGGCATGAAATTAAGACTGGAAGGTCATTTTTTTTCCCATTGAATCTATTTAGAAATTAGTAACAAGAGTATATCTGATTACACATGCAATGACAGTAAATTTTTTCCAATCTATTATATAGAGGTAATAATTATATGTACTGTATTGATTGATGATACAATTAAATAAATTAACACATTTGCAGTCGAATAAAGAGCTGAAGATTACATTTCCTTGAAGACTTAATTTCCCTAAGTATCACAAAGCACAATTAGTCTTCCTTTTCAGATATTTTCTTGTTAATGAAATTGGCATGAAAGATGTAATAATCCCTGTTTCTAACCAAGGTCTCTGCAGAGAGGAGGCGATGAGGGAGAGCTCCATCAGCCAGCTGTAAGAAGGATTTTACGGAGTGAGCGATGGCTGGTTTGTGCTGGGAGGACAGAAGGGAAGAGCACAGTGGCAGCTCTGCAGATGGAGGTGATAAGACCAAGTACGATCAGCTCTCGGAGCCCAGCAGGAACGTGGTTTCCCTGGTGAGAAACCTGCAGGAGCAGAAGGGCAGAGCCATGCCCTGCCCGTTGCCTCAGACGCAGCAGAAGCTCCCAAACAGCGAGGCCAAGAGCGGATGGAGGGAGCACGGGACCGTTCCTGGGTCACTCACACAACCCTTGGCATCGCCATTCGCTGTTGGGGCATTCAGGAAAGGCCCCAAAGCAGGTGCTGGTCTCTGGTGAGACCCCACTTGCAGTGCTGCATCCAGCACTGGGGTCCCAGCACAGGGAGGATGTGGACCTGTTGGAGCGAGTCCAAAGGTGGAACACCAGGATGATCAGAGGGATGGAGCACCTCTCCCATGAGGAAAGGCTGAGAGAGTTGGGATTGTTCAGCCTGGGAAAGAGAAGCTTTGGGGTGACCTAACTGTGGCCTTCCAGTACCTGAAGACAGCTGACAAGAAAGATGGAGAGAGACTTTTTACAAGGGTCTGGAGTGACAGGACAAGGGGGAATGGCTTCAAGGTAGCAGTAGGCAGGGTTAGATCACAGATTAAGAAAAAATTCTTTACTGTGAGGGGTGGTGAGACACTGGCACAGGTTCCCCACAGAGGCTGTGGATGTTCCATCCCTGGGAGTGTTCAAGGCCAGGCTAGATGGGGCTTTGAATGACCTGGTTTAATGGAAGGTGTCCCAGTCCATGCCAGGAGGGTAGAACAAAATTATCTTTAAGGTCCCTTCCAACCCAAACCATTCTGTGATTCTATCATACTTTGGTGTTTTTTCTTTTTTTTTTTTTTGATAAGCAATTAACTTAAACTGGGCCATTGACAGAAACAGCTTAGACAAATGTGCTGAATCAAACTGTGTTTGACAGGCACAACAGAGCCACACCACCTTTAGCCAAGACTTTGGCAGGTGCAATCTGTGACCCAGCGGTGAAAGCAAGGCCAGCGACAGAGGCCAGGGCAGTGGCAAATGAGAGCAGGAAGTTTTCAAATTATTTGGGAAAGCTGGTGGACATCAGAACCTGACGGATCCCATTACCAATTTTTAACAGCAAATTAGCATGCCCTAAATAAAAGAACTATTAGTGGACGTGTAACCCAGCTGCTGCAGTGACCTGAGATTTCCACCAAAGAAAGAGTTCTGAAAATCCCTTCATTTCTTTATGGACAGCAGAGAGAGAAAAAAATTTACTCCACTGAGTGTATAAAAATCTGTAAGATACATATTTATGGGTTTATTAATTAACAAGCTGGAATAAATGCATCTCTGTGGGTAAAATGAACTTCTGGAGAGAGAAGACCACGAGTCATGGTCCCTGGCCAGATCACCAGTCTTGCTTCTCTGTGCTCATTCTCTCTCCCAACTCCAGGAGGTGTCACCTGGGTCATCTCTGTAGCTTTGCTGACTGCTCATGCTGGGAGTGTTCTCCTAATACAGATACACAACTGTTTGAAATATTGCCATCAAAACATCTGTTAGTAGAAAACCATGAAAAGTTTATAGTCAAGTTAAATAAAAGTAATGTCATGACCCAGTGATGCCCTGGTTTTCTACAGCAAAGAGGAAAAATGAGCCTAATGGAAAGAAATCAGACAAGACAAAACAACACCACAGAGAAAACTTTGCTGTTCAGGTCCTGCTCCCAAATCCAGCCAACAAATCTTCCTGTCTTCGGATGAGAAACCAGCCTTTAATGAATTCATATAAGCAGCAAATGAAATAAATATTGCTGAGTCTCAAGTGTCAGAGGCCCAGTGCACACGACCAAGTTGCAGGCTTTGTAAACAGCAGCAGCTGATGCAACCTAAAAACCCCAGAGTGTTCAGTGGCCACATCATCCCACAGTTCAGATTTCTTTTGAAAGGTGAATGCACATAATCCTGCTCTTTTCTAGCCTTGCTCAGCTCCAGTAGGAAATATTACACTAGTTTTACTGCTGTAAAGGCACATAATTAGACCAGCATTGCATGTCTCTGTCAAGCAGTACTTTCCATCTCTTCAGCAGCCAAATTTTGGCCAGAGTTGAGGGGCCATAAAGGCAGGGGAAATAGAGAGTCAGGAAAACTATCCTAGCACCCCTTACTTGCATGCCCCTGGTACCTCTGGTCCCACAGAGATTTTTCACTGGGCCATCTCTAATAGAAGCAGTGCATGGAGCTACACTTATTTCATATAAGAGGAATAATTAACAAAAAATGGGTTGATGATTGAAGAACTTTTTGTACAGCAAAGAGCATCCCGGTAGCCAGAAGAGAAAAACAGGATAAGAAAAGGTAAAGTATCAAGATTTTATTGTTTTATATATATACTTATAATTCTTAAATGAGACAGTCATTTTTAAACAGCAGCAAGCAGAACGTACAAGTTGAGAAAAGTGGCAGCGCAGGTAACTCTGTTTGGCTAATGCCCATTCATGTACAAGGCGTACATTGGATTTTCTTTTTGAGCACCTTTTGTGGTTTTATTTTTTCTTGGTTTAAGTGTACAGTAAGGCAGTGGTTTTTTCAATAAGGAATATATATATATTTATATTTATATATATTTTCAGTCATCACCGTGAATTCTTCGTACATGCAAATTACATAAAATGTACAACTCGGAAATGTTACACCGGCAGACATTTTTCCTCAGAGCAAAGCTTCTAATAAAAGGCAAATACGGACACCACAAATTTATAAAAGAGAAGGAAGGCATAGGAAACCAAGCGTCAGGCACTACTGACAGGACAGCTCGAGCAGGGAAGGTTGAGATTCCAGTGAAGATTCCTCCCGCTGCTGGCAAGGCAGGAAGGAATGGATGGTTATTAACAGATGTCTCCAGCCAACTCCCTCGGGAAGGTTCACTCTAACCTGAGAAGCTCCACGTCAAAGAGGAGCGTGGCATTGGGGGGTATGACCCCAGGGTGGCCTGTGGCTCCATAGGCCATCTCAGGTGTGCAGGTCAACTTTGCTCTTTGTCCTAAGCTCATCTGGGTTTTGGACGTCAGAAAAAGGAGAAGACAAAAAAAAACCAAACAACAGAAAACAGGATTAGGAAGAAAACAAAAAAATATCACTACCTGCCAGATTTACAGAATCAAGGAGTGTTGAAATAACCAGATTCATAGAATTGTTTAGTTTGGAAAAGACCTTTAAGATTATTGAGTCTGGGGCTTGGAAGGAGAAGATCTTTAACATCCCTTCCAACCCAAGCTACTCTGTGATTCTGAGTCCAAGTGGTTTCACTTCAAGCTGAAGCTGCCACAAACAGCTCAGACATGGGCATGGGCCTCCTCAATGCTCTTTCCTCTCACAGAAGTTAATTAAACTGCCAGAACCAGCCTGGAAGTGACACAAAGTCTTTTTAACACAAAGCTTGGTCCATCCTGCCTATAATGGGGCCACCTGCAGGAGGTCCAAGTTCCTTCTGTGGAGCACAGGGTACAAGGAATGCCATCAACAGGCACTAGGAAAGGGCGCTCAGGGCTCTCTGTTCATGAGAGACCAGTGCCCAACACAGCCAGGTTTAGCACTTATTTCCCTAAACTCAGTCACTTATTTCCCTAAACTCAGTCCAAGCCCCAGGGCAGACATCTCACTTATGCTGGTTATCCAGGCAGAGAGCCCTTGCTCCTGGATGGGCAGGAATTCTGATTTCCCCTACTCCAGGCTGGCTCTGAAGGGAACTGCACACTGAGATCTGGAGTTATCTTCTAACTGAACATTTTGGAACATTTCCAAACTGCTGTTCATTCCACTGCATATTCCACTGGTGATGGAATATTCACTGACCAAGAAACATCTCCTGATTTGAAGCAGTGATTTTAACTCAGACCTCTCTCCCAAGACTGGGCACATCACTGGACTACAGATTATGTGATAGCTCCTGCTGAGAATATTTTCAGGTTCTATAAAATATACAGAGCTAGAGAACTGATTACTTTGGGTAGAAGAGAAATGTGGATATGAACTTTCCCACATTCAAGGAGTACTCATGGCATGGGGCTGAGGATGTCCAAGCTGACAACCTCCCCTGGTCCCCACAGAGATTTTGCACGGGGCTGGCTGTCTAGTGCTTGGATGTGTGCCTGCAAACCAGGCAGCTGGTAGGTCATGCCTGGGGTTTTAGGGATGAGGCAAACTTGAACTGTCAGAAGCTGAGCAGAGAAATGCAGATCCTGCTAACATCTGACAGTCATTACAACAAGGTTTGCAAAATCTGCGTGCTGGACATAGGGAACTGCCTTGTTCCAAGAGACCGTCCAGCACACTCCCCAAACCCTGGGGTGGAAGGAGACAGCCACGAGCTCGACTTGTGTCAGTGATCCACTAGGAGGAGCAGGAGGGCAGCACGTGGCCGCACGGGTTTCTTGGAATGGCCTCGGCCGCGTATTTTCTAAAGGACAAGAGCCGGGGAGTGAGGGTCAAGGAAGGGATGAACGGATTCACCCAGCACTTGTTGATGCTGCTTTATCTGCACTGGCTTCTGGTTCCTACAGCTCTGCAGTCCTGAGCTCTCTTAGGCCTTTCTGCAAAGCAAATAATAAACAATCCAACTCAAATCCTTCAGAGGAAGGTGGTATTTTTCACAGTCTACGCTTCCTCAAATGGACTTCTCTGGCTAAGAGAAGGGAATGCTTGCACTGCTTTCTCCATAGGGCTGGAAACCCTTGTCACTTCCACCCCTCTCTGGAAAAGCATGGTTGCATCATTCCTCAGTGGATTGTTTCTCATTTTGCATTCTTCCCTTCTCTCTATTTAAGGACAAGAAGTTTTCCTGTTAAAGTTGTTCCTATAAGAGTATTTCAGCAGTTGCCTCCTACAATGAGCTCTTGGATCCTGAAATGGGAAGTCAGGAGGAATTTTCACCCTGATCTCATTCACTCCTGCTTTGAGCAGCCTGATCACATTCCTCACGTATGGGGGGCCCTCACAGCACTGCTCAAAAAGCAAGACCTGGCAGTGAATTGTATTGTGGGGCTTTTACTGCGCTGGTACTCAAACTGTAATAATGGAGGGCAATTTTCTTTCTCTAAGCATAGGGCTGGTCAGTGAATGTTTTGTAGCTGGGAGTCTGAAGTCATAAAAATGTAACAGTACAGTTTGGTACCTTATTCAGTCAGGGTCAGAATCTGTAGCTAGGTCATGGATGTCATCAGAAAGGGCAGCTTGGGCTTTTATGGAGTAGCTGAATAGAGGTCACTATAAAAAGCTGCCACCTCAACATCTTAGAGGCCACTGTTTGTGGAGCTGCCCACAGGAGAGGGACAGGGCTCATACCGCACCTGGGGAGGGGACTTCACCTCTCCCCTCCCAAATGCTTACCATGGGGAAAGGCTCGTGAGCAGGGATAGCCCTGGGTGGATAGATGGATGGATGGATGGATGGATGGATGGATGGATGGATGGATGGATGGATGGATGGATGGATGGATGGATGGAAATTACAGGAAATACCATGCTTTCACAAAAACACTCCATATCCTATACTGTGATTTCCACTTGATCTTGTCACCACTACCCTGGACATTGCTGAGCTCACACACCATTCAGCCAGCTCCAGGGTTAACCAGACAATTTATTAGTACCTGTGTAACACCTTCTTCAAATCCTTTAATGACTTCTTGCCTGCCAATCTTGAACCTGAAAGGCTTGTTTCTGTCTCTGGAGGAATCAAACTTCTTTCCATTCTGTAGCATTCCTGCCAAAACAAGACACACAGTTTCAGTCTGAGCTACATCTAAATTTAAGTGCTGGATGAGAGGGAAGGAGTGAAAAATTAATGTCTTGGTCACATGAGCTGCTCACTTCCATTTTCACTTCGAAGAGTCATTCAAAAGCCAGGAGAGGCAATTGGAGTACCCTATTGTTACATTTGCCTTCCTGTAACTTAGGCTCTAAAATGGAAATTATTTTTATTGTTCTCGATGCAATAGGTTATGACCCATATTGCACCAAACATTGCACAGACATACAGAAGAGCTCTTGTTTGCACAGTGGAGCTCCCTGCCTAAGTGGATAAAAGCAGGCAAGGAACAAGTGGGAGGCAGCAGAGGAGAGAATCCCATGACAGGTGCCTGATCCAGGGCTGTCCTTAATAACGTGTGTTACACAAAAGGGGCAATCCCACACCATGTGTGTGAAACCTCTACACAACGTGACAACTGCATGTCTCTCCTCACACAGGAAGAACGGTCACAAATACGAAAGCAGCAAAGACATTTATATACATGTTCTACCACCCTCGTTCTTCACGTTTTCATTCAGCCACGAGAGACGGTCACAGAACGCGTTGCTCGTTCCTTTGGATGGCCACTGTTTCAATCCATGGGTTTTGAACACATGATTCCTCAGCAAATGGACAGACCTTCACAGAGCACTACATGATTAACTATTCCCCTTCTCTTTTCAAACTGTGGATAATTATGGTAGCATTTAATTTAGAAGTACCTGGTACTTAAAATGCTTTACTCTGGATATTGCAAGGTTGGGCTGATATTTATATATTAGAATCAACCCTTTCTTTGTAGTGCAGTAGAGCCAGTGTTGTGGGCATACACCATGACTCCCCTGTGCAAAGAGAAGTTCAATAATCTGTGAAAGACTCTGGTTGCAAAGAACATTAACAAGTCCATTTTTGAAAGAAAATGCTGAGAAAACGTTTCTTTAGGATCCAGTATCAAAGATACAGTCTTACTAGTGTCCTTTTATTAAAGCGGTTATATTAACAGATCAGCTTGATGCATACATTTTATTTTTCAGTGAAAACCATCAATTACTGTCCAATAACAAAGCAGCATATTTTGCTTGCTTAAAAAGTCTGTACTATGAATCAAAGGTAAGTATGAAGAGATGTGCCAGAATGAAAAAGAGACTAAAAAGGTACGATTCATTTTACCAACTTTTAGGTTTCTAAGATGTAGCCAGCTACTTCTGAGCTAATTACTCAGAGAAAATAGATAATCAAGTCAGAGAAAAATGCACTTTCAGGGAGCAATTAATCTAACCAGATCTAGGGATGTACATTAGGACATAATGAATCACATCCCAGCAGTGCCTATTTCTGTGCAATGAATAAAGGCAAGTCCAAACAACAGCTCAGACACAGATGTCTCCAAATTCATTAGTAGTTAAATCAGTGGCAATGGAGTTCTGGACTTGAAGTTATGAGCACACAGTGTTTGATTATTCCAGTGGGGTTCTGTGTCCAGATATTTTACATCAATATCTGATGTAAAATCAAATGCCATATTAAGGCAAATTAGCCATTAACCAAGTCCAACATTTGTCCAAGCTGGTCTTTCAGACACACCTATGCATGTGCCCAAGGCCTTAGAAAGAAAACTATGGAATAACCTGCCCATAAGGAATGTTTCATAACAGTTACTCTTAGTGCCTGACATAGTCCTTTAGTTTTTCACAGTAAAATAATGAAGTGTTGTATTTGTGCTCTCATAAAAGGACATAGAATCACAGAATCAGTGAGGTTTGACAAGACCTCTGAGATCACTGAGCCCAACCTATGACTCAATGTCACCTTGTCAAACAGAACACAGCAACGAGTGCCACATCCAGGTGACTCCACCACCTCCCTGGGCAGCTCGTTCCAATGTCTAATTACCCTTTCTGTGAAGAAATTCCTCCTAATGTTCAACCTAAACCTCCCCTGGCAGAGTTTGAGGCCACTTCCTCTTGTCCTGTCCCTTGTACCCTGGGAGCAGAGCCTGACCCCCACCTGGCTGCCCCCTCCCATCAGGGAGTTGTAGAGAGTGATAAGGTCCTGCTGAGCCTCCTTTTCTCCAGATTAAACACTCCCAGCTCCCTGAGCCACCCCTCTAAGGATTTACCCTCAAGGCCCTTCCCCAGCTCCACTGCCCTTCTCTGGACTCACTCCAGCCCCTAAATGTCCTTCCTGAATTGAGGGGCCAGAATTGGACATAGAACTCAAGGAGTGGCCTCACCAATACAGGGGGAAATTCACATATTATGCAACGTATCAGCTCAGTGATATCCACAAACCCCTCCAGGAAGGCTGGGAACCCACAGCAGCCCCTGAACAAAGTTTTCCAGCTACAGACTAAGATGGATTAATTTCTAATATAGAAATTCAGCCTGTATTGGGGGAGGGCAGGCAGGGAGAAGCAGTTCAGGGGGAAGTCTCAGGCATATCATATAATCCTTTTTGAAGTATTTGATCTTAAATTTAAGTGACAGTCCTTCCTCAGAGCACTTTTATTTTTAAACACATCATAAAACCTCATCATTCTATGAAATGGAAGGAGACTATTACGGAATCCCAATATTTAATATTTTTAATATTAAAACTTAGTACTGTCAGTACGGTTTGCATGTTCAAAGCAGTATGCAAACATTAATTATTCTTCACATTAGCCCAAGGAGGTAAAGAAGATATTTATTATAAAATAGCCTCAATCTGAAAGTTCAGATTCAGATGCAAAGTTCCACAACACTTTATTATGCATTCATTTCACTTTGTAACTAAATCCTATTAAAACTCTTAGCTTAAAGCTCTGATGGTTTACTAAACACCCCACATCAAACCAGCAGCAGAATCAGAATTAAGTCTTCAGAGATTCTGACAACAGCTCCTGGACAATGTTTCCCATTTAAAGTAATATTTCCATCTTCCCATGAGCTTGCTAGTTTGATACACCATTTAAAAACTAATTCATTTCACTAGAAAATGCCCATACAAGATGTGTTAGGCCTTGTAGAAGAAATCAGGCTTTTCTATATTTACAACAACATCCTATTTTCAGCAGCAGCTGAAAATTCATGAGGTTATGGATTCATAATGTAACTTCCTCTGTCATCACCTTACTTAAGCTTTTGGAAGACAAACTGGGATGCAAAGAGTCAAATGTGTCTGTATTCACTGAAGCTCTGGCAGGAGGGTCAATTTTTATGT
>WAAG01080789.1:242-70486 GCA_013390105.1 Tichodroma muraria
TGTGTTGTCACCTTTCTCTATTTGCAAACACCAAAATTCAAACAACAGTTTTAGAAGCACCTCCTCCTTCCCAGCCTCTCCACTTGACTGTAGTCATCATCCTGTCCTGTCCCTAGGACAACTGCAGTGTTTACCAGAAGTAAAATGCTTACATGCAAAGTGTGTGTTAAAATGAATTGCTAATCCTGCCTTCCTGAGTCTTGCTCTTTCTCCTCCTCTACACTGTTGCCGGCTGGAATTGTTGGGTCTGAATTCCTTCTAAAACCACTTTGTATAGATTAGATGAAATCATGCTACAAACCTTTTTAAATCTTTTCCAAATACCTTTGAAACTGTGGCTAAACTATACAACTATGTCCCCTGTAACATATGAGATTTTCAATTGAATTCCAATACTTTCATGTTTAGGTCTTTCTGGTTTGTAGTATGAGTTACCTCACTCTGAAGGAAATTAAAAAAGAGAATTAGAAGAGGATTTGTAAGACTGTTAACACGTCTAGTCTGCTGAAGTGAAAAGCATAGAGGGAAAAATAAATGTACAACCCCTTCAGAACTTAATATATCAGTGCGTTTGTAAAAACAAAATTTGCCTCATTTTCTCAAGCACTCCTATAACCTTGGCACTCACAGGAAGCTTATTGGTACAGACAGAAACTTCCTGATTAGACGGTTCATTAGCAGCAAGGTACTGAATACGAATTGCCAATTTTTATCTGCATTGACAAGGCCTGACCTAGCATTCATCTCATGGAAATTGCTTCCCTGGTGATGCCTCTTGCTTCCCTGCTTCCTGATCCCAGCTTCCTAGCCACACACAGTATGATAAAAACATATTATTTCACAAAAATTCATCAAAGATGAGTGAATCACACACTTTATTGACTTCTGCAGGTCCCAGGGGAATCCTGTCCAACCTTGCACAGCCACTTTGTTTTGCCTACCTCTGTGTAAAATACTCAGGAGAGACTTCATATGAAAACCAAAACAGCTCCCACTATTTCTATCACATCCAAAATTAGACCTATCTGAGCAAATCAGCTTGATGCTCCTGTAATCTTTGGTTAAATTTGTATTTTAGGTTGGCACGTAGAAATCCCTCATTACTAAGTAGGAAAGTGACTACCAAGGGAATCAAAAAAGTAGTCATAATTTCAAAATATGTATTACATTTATGAAAGCAATATGCTTGACGGGTCTTGCAAAATAATTTTACATTTTCAGATAAAGCCCTTCAGTTTCATAAAAAAATTAATAATCTGAAAACAGGCAGAAGCAACAGGTTGTGCTCTGGTGCTTTACTCCAGCTGAGAAAGACATACGAGGTGCAAAGCAAGAGTTCAAAACCCCAAATATTTTTACACCCTAATAAAAGGAAAAGAAAGCTCAAAAGTAACATTTCTAGACTAAGAAGTTAAATATAGTCATCAAATATTTGTCTCTGGAAAAGTATGGGCCAAAGGAGATTCCAGTTCTCTTGCCCAGTTCTTTTGTGGGTGGTTAACTTTGCAAGTGTTGCAGGAAATCAATGCAATCAGAGTTGTTCTTGTTGCAAGGAGCCTAACTAAAATGCAAATAGATCTACAATGGTTTTGTTAACGAGGAAAACAACTTCCTCTTACAATACAACTCTGCCTTTCAGCCATCCCTTATTCACATTGGTTTATCCATTGCCTTGGTTTGTCCACTCGTAATTACTCAAAGTGCAACAAGCTGAAGAAAAAAGATTATCAGTTGTCAAATGAAGAGGTACGTAAAGTACCATAAACAAGAACATGATCTGGATGACTTGGTGAGGTCCATTGTTCTAGGAAACTCCATCATCCTCAGTTTTCAATCAGTACTTCAGAATCTATTTTAATGCCCAAACCAGGATGTCAGACCAAAGCGACTTCATGCTTGAATGCTCCATAGTTTTTTTATAAATGAAGCTCTCCCATTGGTGAACTGGGAACACCAGTGAAATTTAGAATCCCAACTTCATCCCTGATGAAATCCAGCAAGAACTTAAGAGAAGATGTACACAAGAAACACCACTGAATACGAGTAAGAAAGTGAAAGACCCTAGGGAAAAAGAGGGACTATTTTATAAATAGAGGCTTTCTGCATTAGGTATGCAGAACTGGGGACTGAGCTAAGATAGGCTGGTGCTTGTGCAGGAAATCTAATGCTATAGGAAATCTCTATATTCAGAGAATCTCAGGAATGTACGGTGGGAAGGGACCACCTGCTCAAAGCACATCTAGTATGAGCAGGTCGCAAAGGGCCACTGTCCAGCTGAGTCCTGCACATCCAAACCCTCGCTAGGGCAAATGTTACCTTCAGCTCAGACAGTCTTCCACTCTTCCATGAAATCACCCACCTGTTCCTGGCTATTACCAGTGCCTTACTTGTCCGTGAACAAAGGGATTTTTAATAAAAGCTTCAGGTTAGTCAGCATTAGGCATTTTATAAACTCACATCTTCCACTTGCAAGATAATTTTTCACTTTACATGAATTACTTAACTATTCTAATTTCTGTTCATTTTGTAGTTTACATTAAAACTACCAAAACATTGGAAAAGAAGTGCCAATTACTTAGGAAAATCACCTGTAAATATATTTAATCTAGAAGGCACAGGATGGCATCGATAAAAATTGCACTTTAAGCTGGAGCAACATTGAACAATCAGAAAACATGCCTAGCAGTGAGAAGATACACAATTAATTAGTACTGCTGTCATCTGAAAATTGAAAACACTGCTTATATCAGGAAGCAAAAAATGTCAGCTAATGAAATTAGTTGGACAGAGTTGCATAAAATATCTTAGAAGAGATGACACTGACTACTGTAGTCTGATACCTCATCACTCTGTCATTGTTGCATGGAAACAATCAGAACAGAAAAGGCAGCACGTAAGTGAAAGCAAATGACAACACAAACCCCTTTTCCCTGAGAAAATGGCATAGCCTCTGACTTTTGTGACTGCAGAATCTCATCAAAGCTAAGCTGTACTGAGAAAGCACGGAAATCACATTTAGATGTTATGTTTCACTGTGTACAAATGATATGCATGCAGAAATTCAAACCTCCTCCTGTAGGCAACTTCAAGGAATTAGGGCAGTGATAAGTTAATTTAGTTGATTACCCATTAAATTCTGGGATATGAATAGCTCAAGAAAAAGAAGAAACATTTAAAAAATGGCATTGCGAAATGCAGAGCTAAGTTTCAAATAGGTTGAAAAAAGCAGCTCTTTTGGTTATTCTGAAAGTGATTACATTTTAATACCTTTCAAAAGACTTAGGAGGTGTTCATATTCTTGCTGTGTGTTTTGTAATTACCACAGAGTTACACTGCAGAGTATTTAATTCCAATGTCAACACGTGTTAACACAATACGTTTAAGTTCTCATATTGATGGCATATCTCACATCTGAGAACTGCTAAGTTTCCTTAGAGTACAGATTTTACAGGTACTTGTGTATTTTTCAGAAAAATATCCAGATTTAATAGATGTGACTGTTTTCTTGAAGTACTTACCACATATTCCTCAGAATAGAAAACTTTGTATTTGCTTAAATTTGGAGTCTATCTTTCTGAATACTCACTGGATTTCTTTTTCAAATTGACTAGAATATGAATCCAGAAAATATTGTTGTTCTAAGCTATATAGTGACAAATTTAAATAATCATGCACTTAAAGCAGGCAATCAGCACTGAGCTAAACTGCATAATTTAACCTGACAAAAGAATTCCCTGATGACAGTGGTATTTTCATGCTCACGTTGTAATGATTATATATCTTACTGCATAATGTCAAACAGAAACGAAGTAGACAGACATCAAGGAGAAGAAAACATCCAAACAACTACAAATGTAAATATAAAAGAAAGGGGATTACAAAAAGTAAAAGAGCTGAAAACTACAATTAGCCATTTAATTATATTTAACTTAACAGTTATCTAAGTACTTTCCACTAGGACCCCTATTCATCATATTGTTCACTGCCTGTGACATTTGGCCAGGAAATCCAGCCCGGGTTGTCATCAGAGAGATCAGAGCTGGTGAGCGGAGTAGGGAGGCTGAGGGGAGCGGGAGGGTGGAGGCTTCCTGGGAAGCAGATGATAGAGCTGCTTGAACTGCTGGTGCCAGGAGAAGGGAGAGAGGGTCTGGAAAGGTGTGCCACAAGGTCAGCAGTGGCTGACTGTAGCTACACATAATGAGATGGGAAAGAAGGAAGAGCTTTGCTGCAGGAGAAATTTTTAAATTAATCAGTTCACTGAGCTTAATGGGTGAAGTGAAAGTACCTACCTATTATAAACAGCTTTAGTGAATTCATGTTGGCATCAACAGTCTGCTCCCTACTCATCTGAGGCCTTCAGCGTATACTTGACTTTCAGCTTGTACTTTGTTAAGCATATATGTAAAATTAAACTCATTATCAAAGGCTTCCTGAAGCAGGGATTAACATTCTGCTGAAGTGGGGAGGACAAACACAATACCAAATGTATTGAGTGTTACCTGTTTGACAGTAACGTAACACAGCAACGACCAAGCAGATTTTTCAGGCTGTTCTTGGGCTTGGAAATGCCTGGATTCTCACTGAGGCAAGGAGGGTAAGTGCCAAGAGCCAAAGACCAGGAGGATGGGTAGAGGTGAAGGTGGTGGAAAGAGGAGATTCACTGCCAAACAGGCAGCTCGTCTCTGTCTTGGCCTAAGAGCCATAATGGTGCTGTGGCACTCATTGCTTTGGCACAGTGGGCACACAGACTGGGCGTGTCAGGTGCCAGAGGGCCAGAGTTTGTACTGGGTCACGGTGTGAATACAACTCCTGGGGCTGCTGCCGTCTGCCCCCACTTTTCCTTCTGCTAGAGCAGGACAAGGATTTTATCTGTGAGCAAAGTTGTGATCCATGGATGAGGCACTGCACAGACGGCGCTGGGCACAAAGAACACGCTGCCTGTGCTGTGCAGGAGTGAGGAGCTGCCGTGGCAGCTGGGGAAGGCTGCCCGAGTACGGGTAGGCTGACGGCACTTAATACCAGCTGTTTAATACCAGCCCCGGCTAAAACCACGAGGTCCGTGCCTAAAGGGAGTCCATGCCCTGCCGCCATCCCCTTCTCTTACCCATCCTGCTGTGACACCTCCTGGTTCTGTAAGTGACTGGTTCCTCCATGAGCAGTTCAAGAGACAACCTGATGAAGCTCAGAGGTCCTGTGCCAGCTCCTAGGAGCATGCTTTTTAGTCACTGCAGTGTAAGCAATACCAACAAATCAAAAAATTAATACTGAGGAAGAGAGCAGGCTAACATCTCACTAACTAAAAAGACTGAGAACGTGGATGTTTCATCTTCCCACTTCATGTGCTAACGGCGTCATGTAACAGAAAAAATCCGGAAAGCAGAAAGCGTTCGTGAGCTGACGGCGCAAGGAAACGCCAGGTGTCTGCGCTGTGGATTAGGAGTGCGGCGTAGCTGGGGCCCGGCGGGAGATAAGGAGCGATCAGGCTCGGGCGCCGCCGGCAGAGCGGGGCGCAGCACGGCCCGCGGCGCCCCCCGCGCGGCCGGGCAGAGACTCCAGCGCGGCTCCCGCACAGCGCTGCGCCGGGCTCCACAGGGCGCTCGGACCCGCCGAAGCAAAACCTTAACAAGCACGACCGCCGCTTGAATCAAAGTCCGCAGGTCTGCGGTGAGCAGGCTGACGAGGGGCACGGCAGAGATGGCTCCTGGGGGGCTGGGTGCCCCGCGTGTGCCCTTAGCTTCAGACATGAGGAGAAAGCACTGAGATCAGCACCAGCCCTTTGGACTACAGGCAACTCGGCGGAGGATGTCCTATCAAGATGAATATGGCTCATTCAAGAATTAACTCTCTACTCATCTTCTACCTCAGTTTTTTGCTGCTCATCCATTTAAAAAGTAAGATTTGCACTTTTTCTTATTGTTCTGACATGTCCTCTGGGGAGATGGTTACACATGCACTTTCTGCAGAAAGCTTGTGTTGTCAGAAGATTTTAAAAATTTGATGGAGATGCCAAAAAAATTTGGTCCATGAAACTAAGTTGTATGAACTCATTGTTTGATAGCTTTCCTGATCTCCGTGTTTCGACTTTTTTTTTTTTTAAATAAGGAATCAAGGCATTTTGTTTCTTCGCATATTCAAAGCACAGCAATAAATTATTTTGCTAAAACTGTACCTATACTTTAAAGCCTGCTTTTTGATACCACTCATCCAGTAAATCTAAACCTGACTGAAACCTAGACTAATTTATCCTCTGCTTAAACTGTTCATGTTAATTTTTAGTAGTATTGTTTTATTATATATACTTTTTTAAACTACAGCCTCTAGAGAAAGCAGTTATTAAACAACTGTGATGTATTTGGTGTTGTAAAATATGTTCATTATGAGGGAGCATGAAAGTCCAACTATTTTTATAGAGAAAAAAATGTTCCCGGCAGACTTCCACATAAACAGAAGTGTGCAAAATAGTGGAAGTCACAATGGGTTTCCTTGATAATTGTGTCAGATGGCTGAGAGTAAATACAAGCCGAGGAGGCTAAATGGCCTCAGCTGGTGAGGCTGCTGTGTATGTATGAAAAGCAGCAGCTCTTGAACACGTTTAAAAGGAAGATCTGCGGGATGTGTGCCTGAGAAGGCTGTTTGATTTGTGTCTGTTGCATGTGAATAGCAGTAACACAAAGCTTTGAGCAGCTGCCATTAAACAAGAAGACTTGGCATTAGCGTACAGTGTTGTGTAATCTGGGTCACCTTCTGTTGCTGCATCACTCAAATTATTACTTGGACAGTTTACAGCCCAACATAAATTAAAGACTAAAAAGCAAGCAGATGCAGTCGAATCAACCAGCACAGAAAAAAAAATCTCACACTTGAAAACATAAGAAAAATACAGAATGTCAGAGAAACATCATTTTATGCTAATAATTTTCTTATTTTCTTTTTGGGGATGTACTGATGTGAATCAGGGAATCCAAAGTGCTTTTTCCAAATTAACTTACAACAGAACATACTCAAAAAAAAAAAAAATATAAAAAAAGGGAAGGGACTGGACCTTTAACTTTCACAAAACAATTTTCAAAGTCTACATCCTGTAAGATGAACAACCAGAAAGTCTCTAAGACAGAGTCTGCTATCTAAGTAAAGTAATAGTAGTAGTGTTAGTTAAGAAAATTTCATTTATCCATGAGGCAGGCAAATCAGAACAAAATATAAAAGCTTTGGGAACTGGAACTAAAAGTTAAGTTCTTATAAATTTAAGAAGGTCACATTAAAAACATCATGCACAAAGAAAACATTGCTAGAATGAAAACAAGAAAAAAGCCCCCAGGAATCAGTTTAAAGAAAGAAGATAAATACAAGTTTTGGCTTTCACCTCGGGTGAGCTTTGCTCAATGCAGGACGCCAAAGGCGAGGAAGGCAATTTTATGTCATTTTACACCTTTTCCTTACCCAACTTAACTGGGACGACATCTCGGATGTGGCACAGGTTTCCTCTGGGTTATGGCCATATGGCCAGTCTCAAGCAAGGGGCTTTTCAGTCTTGGAGAACTTTCTCAGGTGGATGCGTGGCTGTTGCCACAGCATGATACAAATTGATATGCCAGGATGGAGCAGCTGCTTGGGAAGCAGAATCAGGCCCAGGACCATATCTCGATCTGTCAGTGCTGCGTATTTAATGATCTTGACAGGTTTTTCTCCTTAGTAAGTTTGTACCCCATTTGAAACTGCTAACAGTTTCTGTTAATAAAAACATAACTGTGAACAGAAAAGACAGAAATAGAAGCAGAATAATTAACTGCAATTACTTTCCTTCTTAAAAAAATGCTGAGAAAGACCAAGACAGAAAAGCTGAGGATAAAATAGAACAGAGGTACTGATGGTATTTATAGAAGTTGTAGCTGCCATTATGTTTTTAAAATCAATTTACTGGATTTATCTTCCCCCAAAGGATTCTAATCTTGGGTCCTGCTTAAAGGCAGAATGTTCCTTATAACTATTTATTCTAAACAATTTGGAAAATAAATAGTATTTGGAAGCCATGAACTCTGTATGTAAGCATTCAAAACAAGTTGTGTTTATGTGGCATTTTGTGAACATCATTTGTTTCTACAAATCATACCAAATGAACTACTCACAGAAAATTATCTGGGGGCATGCAGAGATGCCCAGCTGTGTGTGAGGAGGGACCATGAATCATGTACAACAGGTGACAGGAAGCGTGTCCCAAATCCAGAACAACACTTGTAACTCATTGCTGCCATACTATTGTCTAACAGGAATTACAAGCATGAAACTGTGGGCAGAGAGTTGCTTATGAAATAGAGGAAGAGAAGTTCTGATAAATACAGGTATATTTACACATCAGTTTTGGAAGTGATTCAGTCTGAAGTCAAGTTCAAAATCTTTTAATTCTACATTCAAGTACTGATTCCTTTAACAAGTTTTATCATGGATTACCTATCACTACTGCAGAATTGTCTTCCTTTTGGGAAAAATACAGAAAAATAATATTTTAATGTCAAAACTATTGCCCATATAAACTGTGGATGCCCCATCTCTGAAAGTGTTCAAGGCCTAGTCTAGTGAAAGTTGTCCCTGCCCACAGCAGGGATGTTCAAACTAGATGATCTTTAAGGTCCCTTCCAACTCAAACCATTCAGTGATTCTATTTTTCTCCATTTTAGTGACCTTTCAGCAGACCTGAGAAACGTATTATTTACTTCAAAATGAATACTTCATAAATTGTTAAAGTGCTCATAAATTAAGAATGGAAATTCATTTGGGATTGCTGTTAATGTGAGCAAAATATCTGAGCTTTACTTGCAGCCTTTTTCCACCCCTCTGAGATGCTGGCACTATGCAGTTTTTCCCCGTGGACAAGAACTCTTAATTTCTCACAACTATTCCCATTACTCACAAAACTTCTAATTACTGCTTAATTACTGTGTTAGGAATAAAGCTCTGCTTATAAAGAGATTTGTGGTTTTGCTCACACTGCTTATCCCTCATGCACATTTGGACGATGTAAGGAGCTTTCCAGCAAAGTCTTGTTAGTGTGGTTTGATGAGTTCACAGCCCATTCGGCAGCTCCTCATTAGCCTTCCATGGAGCTGGGAGCTGAGCCTGTCACAGCTGCACTCAGCAGCCTCTGAGCACAGGCACCAGCAGCCCTGCAGCCCTGCCTCCCTCCTGGCTGTCACACTTTGCATCTGGAGCACAGCAAAAATGAAACGTCCTTCAGATGTCTGCCATCATCTCCAGTAAGTTAAAAGCAACAGCTTCTAGACCCAGTTGTAACGGTGCTGGGTTGGGTTTTTTCTTTCCTCTTAGTGTATGTATTTTTTTATGAATAACATCTCCATCTCTGGAATGAAATTAAATCTTAAGAATGAAAACTAGTAGCCCAGTTTTTAAAAAAAGGCAGTAACTTCTGCACGATAAATCTGTAAAAGTGACTTTAAGAACATCCCAGCCACAACTGTACTTGAGCCACTCAGTTCAAATTCTTACAAGGCATCCTTAGGGTGCTACACCTACGATTCCAAGAGCAGAGTAAGGATACCCCTTTCTGCTGTGTGCTCTGTAACTTGAGAACTGTCACCACTGAGAACCTCTGGAGATTAAACATTTCTCCACATCCCATTTTGTCATTCAGAAATTACAGTGCAAGATATCAGCTTCTTCAAAATTTACCCCTCAAGTGCCAGTGATTTTGGCTATACAGAACAAACCACTGAATGATGTATTCACAGTCACAGGACAAAAAGGGAATTCTGCAGCAAGGACAGGGATCAATCTCTGTAAGCAGGTTGTTTGTGACTAATGACCTATTAGGAAAGAGTCTGATGGGCAAGAAGGGAGGTTGTGCAAAAAGGTGTTTTATCATTCATGCTTAACCAGCAGCAGAGACCTCACACTGATCTTGAAACACTGATGTATGTTATCCTGTATCCGTGATAATGTAATGGAGAAACTGATGCTGGAAGGTTAAAGCATTTCATACAAGCAGAGGATATAGACCTAATGTTTTAACATATACGTAAACCTTTCCAAAGTGTCCCCACACAAAATTTACCTATCTATCTATCTATCTAATCTATCTCTCCACAGTTTTTTTGTTCTCCCTTGTTACTTTGATAAACCCAAAGCACCTAGAGAGTCTTTTCTGTGTGCAAATCTCTACACTTTTTCCTCTCTTAGAGGAAGCTCAGAAAAAAACCACCAATGCTGTTTAGAGAGTGCTCAAATTTTGATGGCCAAATTGGGCACTTTCCCACTGAAAAGTTACTGGGAAAGGCAAATATTTTGCTGTTGTGTATTGACAGTAAAATGACTTGTAAGACACAGGAGAGCAATCAAACCACTGTTCAGTACTGGCTGTATCCAGTTTTGAGTGCTGCTGTGAGCAAGAGAGAGGCAATTAGGAAAATGCTGGAAAAGGACAGCAAAAATAGAAAGACATTTAGAAAGATGTGCCCTCTGAGAAAGGGTCACAGGAAGAGAAGCCTGAGGGAAGACATGATTACAGTCTTACCTCCACAGAAGAGAATGGTAATCAAGGATGGTGATGAGATCAGTTGCTCCCTGTCACCTCTAGAAGGGCAGGCATTGGAAAATAATAGATTCCATGTACATCAGGGAAGATTTGTGTGAACTTTCCCAACTGAAGGATAATTAAGGCACTATATGAGAAGTTTTTAATGAATGGGTTAGATATATATCTGCTAGAGATTGTCTAGACTGCTGTCTCACAGCTGGTGTTACACAGACCGGGGGCAGTCAGCACCACCCAGGGGGGAATCTGTGAAGGTCTCAGGGGACAGAGCCCCAGAGAAGCCCAGGTGGGGACTTGCCCCAAGGGCTGTGGTGGCACTGAGGCTCCAGGGCAGCTCAGGCATAGCTCTGGGGCAGGGTGAACAGATGGCTCCCTTCCCTTCCCTTCCCTTCTGTACAACTGGGGATCATGTGCTGTGCAAAACAAAGACAGCCCTGAACCCAGCCCCTGTGTTGCAGCAAAAACAGAACTGTTGCCTAAATTTCAATGAGAAAATAGTTTACTCTCATTCTTTGAGACATCAAGAACTCTTATTTTTTGGTACCCTAGACTTAAAATAAGCACTTTGGCTACTGAAGGCACTGATTACAATGAAAACAGGAAGTACCCCCATGCTAGAGATCATGTAGTTTCATTTCTGGCTTTTGGGGTGAAATCACTTATATTTTTGCTTGAATTTTAAGTATACTTGATATGTTGACAGTATGATGCAAGAAAATATAATTAATGAATGGATTATCAATATCAAAATTTTCATGGTCAGAAATCTGAAAAGGAATGAAAACATGGATTCCCTGCTGAACCCGCCAGCTTCTCACTTCATATAAAAAAGCAATGCAAGACTGGAACTTACTGCACAAAACCAAATAGCAGTAGATTCCTAGGAAACTCTGAAGCAGGAGTTCTGCTTCATCTAAGAGAAGTTTAACATTTTATTTTGAGGGCAGCAAAAAATACTTATTTATGAAACATCAAGGTTTAAATATATATATCCAGCCAGCTACAAAGCAATAAATAAATACGTCTTAGTCCATGTTACTTAACTCTCTCTAATAACAAGTTAGAGAAATAGCAACCTAAGTGCCTTTGATCCTGCCTACAGGGGTTTGCAGCCAAAGACCTCCCAGGAATACTTCTACTTTTGGATTTGTTTTTGTAATTCACATCCCAGCATTAAGAAAATCTTTTAGACAATGCCTCAATCTCTAGGCAACCCTGAATATTCCCTTTGCTCTTTGTAGTGGTCCAAAAATGGAAAAAAGGTCCTGATATTTACATTTTCTAAGGGAAGCCTTTAAAACTAATTAGCTCCTCTGGAGCAAGGAGATAAGTGATACATATTAGTTTCTAGATTGATATCACAGATTAATTTGTTGGGTTTAGGGACTGACGTGTTTTGTCAGTTCTCACTGTACTTCTCTGTTTCCTCAGCCATTACCAGTGCTATACCATATGAAAGCCCTCTCACACCAGCAAACAGCAAAAAAACCCAACAACCCAGATAAACCCTTTTCCAATGAGATTCTTATGTTTACTTTATATTGATTATATCTTACTCACCCATAAAATGGGTCAACAGGAAGCTGCTTCCATCTTTTGACAAAGACTGCAGCTGACAGGGCCTCTAGGCGGGCACCACGCAGCTGCCACTGCAGCTCTGCAGGGCTCCTCCAGGCCCAGCAGAACATCCCTCTCCAGGCATCAACAAAGCAAGGCTGCTGCAACTTCAGGGTTAGGGCAGCTGCTGCCTGCCTGGAATCTTATCAGCGGGGACAGAAATCAGAATATTTCAAGGGCTAAATATTTCTGTGGGTAGAAAAGGGGCATGGGCTGCTAACCCATTACAGTGCCCCCTCTCCAGCAGCTAAGGATCAGGGCACTTGCCTGGTGCACCCTTCTGTGCTGGGAAATGCTGTGCCGGAATAATTGTTGCCTGAGTGGATGCTGGCGGGCAAGGGGAGAAACTCCTTGCTTCTTTTTACTGCTCTTGCTTGCCTGCCCAAGGCTGAGCATACTGGCAGCCTAGTCCCTTAAACTTTTCCTTGAATAATGAGACAGACAAAGCATCTTTAACTGCATTAGTCTGGGGCTTTGCAGACAGGACACAATCCTTCAAAGTGCCCTCAATCACAGTGATTGAGATCAAGGCCGTGAGTAAACAAACTTTGTACCCCTCCCTTAGAGCTCAGCCATGGACACAATGGCCTGACAGTTCCTTTGCTGAGGTTTCTGAGAGGTACAACTGTGTTCCTGCACTGTGGTGCTACCAAAGTCTGACTGTCCTCTGAAATGAAGGCCAGAGATGCTCTAATTCACATTCAGACTGCCAGGGAGGCTATAGGCAGCATAAGAGGCAGCGTACACTGGCTGTACTCTTCCCTTGACAGTTCCAGTCTCCCTTGTTGGGGTTTCCAACAGGATGATACAGAACACTTCATTAACGCTTTCTTCCACAAGGAGGGCCTTAGCTCAGAATTTGACTGTGACACATTTCTTTCCTTCTTTGAATGTGAGCTAGAGGACTTTGAAAACAACATAATTTGACAGGAAGCCAAAGCAAGGACTCACAATGATAGACAGTCATCAGTCTGCAAGGATCCAAGCAACTGCAATTTAAGTAACCTGCACTGACAGATTACTCACAGCAGGGAACCCAAAACTCTCACTGTAATAATGTAGCCTTGAAAAGACATCTGTATACAGCAGTAGCTTCAAATGTGCTTTGTGGCAATTTGTGGGTGCTTCAAAAGCAGCTGTGATAACTGCTCCAGGTATGGCAAACCATCCATGAGTCTGAACACAATGAGTGCCCACACAGCTGAAAGAAGAGATCAGGCTCTGTTATCTGCAGTATAACTCAGCACCCTCCCAACGGCTGGAAAGAGCGCCCCTGAAAGTGTGTCTGAACAAATACACATCACCTTGGGCATCAGCCACCTCTGTTGCAGGAAGGGTGCAGCTGTGCTGGCTGTAAGAAAGTCAAAAACACTACAGAGGTCTGATACGGTGTAAAGAAATCCTAACTGTGCCTGCTCTTCTCAGCCCCTTAACTTCCTTTGATAACCTCATAAATAAGATACACAGAGAGAAGGCACCAGTCTTGTGAAATAAGCAAACAGAGGCTGCTTAATAAAAGAAATGTGCAATGCCAGTGAGGAGAAGCCAGGGAATGACACTGATGTATCAGAGATTGCATCAGAGCTATTAAATGGGATGAAAATATGCAAGGCCCTTGTAAGCTCTTCTTTTCTCTGTTCAATCTTAAAAGAATTCTGAAAGCCAGGCTCCACTGATTCCTACCATAAAATGTAGGAAAATATGAAATATGTGTTTGTGGAATAATAATCCAAGCCTTTTTGATCCCTGTCTGTATATGTATTTGGAGCAGAATGCAAGTAGGTGCCTCTGCAATGTAACTGCAAAAAGTAAATGTCTGGCCATCATTTTGTAGGACTCACCAATGAAGCTTTTCTAACTAAACCCATCCCTTCTCTCTCATTAAATACAGCTGACATTTGTAATTCCAGTTGTAATACTAATGGTACTGAACATTTTGCAAGCCTCAATCCATGTAAAAATGCCCTCAGTTTGATATAACAAGAGCTATCTGTTCTGTTTTCTCATGAGTATGTCTTAAATGTCTGATTCAATTTAATCTAACATCTTCCCATTTTGGAGCTCGTGGAAAAGTGCAAGAAGATGAAAGTTACTAAAATCAATTGCCATTTCCACATTCAAAAGGCTATTTCCAAAGAATATTGTGTTTCCTAAAAAACAAGTGGGCAACTTGGGATTGCCACCATTTTCCACAGTAGTGAAGTGACCAGACTGAGAGGTTTTTGGAGCAAAACTTTAATGGAATTAAATAGGAGAAGGAAGGATTGACACTGAACACCTTTGAAGGATCTGGATATAAAAATCTTTCCAGCAAAGACTGACCTAATGATCTGATAAGTGACAGAAAGGAATAAAGAAAGGGAAGGGAGAAATGTAGTTCTCTGCACACAGCAGAACAAAATCAGATCTACTTTTACAGCGCTTCTATTACAGCCTTAAAACCATAAACACTCCATTCTTCATTTTGTTTGGGGTATTGTCCACAGATTCATGCAAGCACTTTGTGTTCCCAGAGATCTCTGTCAGTGTTCTCACTGCCCAGGGACCCAGGAAAATACCCTACAGCGGCCCTCCTGTATCCCCAGCCAACACCTCCAAGCTGGCAATCATTTTGCTGCCATCACACAGGCATGTGTTGCCCATAATTCTGTTATTCCATAAGGAGCCTTGAGCAGAGTTGATTTCAGTTTTATTTTTTCTGGTTTAACTTCCTAAGTCCATTCATTTTGGTGAAGATGCTGTGTTATGTCCAGCGAGGACCAGCATGGCTTTGCTTATGAAACCAGGAAGTCAGGGGTTGTAATCAAGAGAGGTTTATTTTCAAGGAGATTGAGAATGATATCTTTCGAGATATTTGAGATTTTGAGATTGATACTTTGATTGGCTGGCAACAATTACCCTGCTTGTTATATTCCAGCTCTTAAACTAAACTTTGAGGGAACTGCATTCTTCAATACTATTAAAAGCAAATGGAGACTGTTATGACACTGAGATTTTTGTGCAAGAGATAAGCAGCATCACAAATGTGTCTGCATCTTGAATTGCACAATTTCTTCTTTGGGCCAACATGAAAACACATTCTTGAGGGCACTCACACAACAACTGCCAATGCTATTTAATTGTGATTCAGTTTCAGACGTATGGTGTCAACATTTCTACAGACAGGGGAACCCTTTCCTTACTTTTATTAGCATAACTGCAAACACACAGAGAGCTGAGAGATGGATTTTCCTGTCTTTTAAACCTGCACGTCTTATGCAAGGACTCTGAATCAGCCTGAAGAATTCTGGGTCTTCATGGGTGACTGCTTCTTTTCTGCAATCCCTGACGAGCATCAACACTTTCATTAACCACAGGCATGTGGTTACACATGCTTACAGTAAACCTGGCTTTCCAAAAATAAGAAACTTGTACTAAATCATTACAGAAAATTCCGAGAAGTAGTCACATCATAGGCAATGGGTGCTGAGCTTTCTGCTCTAGTTGATGCAATGGCTTAGACTAGATGATCAATAGTCCCTTCCAATGCTTTCTGCTCCATGTGAACCACTTGGGTTTTAGCTGAGTCCATTACTANTAAAGTACAAAGAAAAAGTCTCCACTGTGTTACCCCAGTAGTGCAGACTCAGTTACTATCTCTTCAGAACCCCCTACAAAGTAGTAGGAATGTGAATGTGGCCCTGAATAAGACCCCATGCTCAGAAATGTATCCAGATGTCAAGGATGAAAACAGTCTTAACACACAGGGAACTCCTATGTGCAGAACAGGGCTTGAATTCTATAATGAATGTTCAGCTACCACAGGGACATCGGTAAAAGTTGTCACCTGCCTTTAAAAAAGGTCTAGTGTTTTTAAAATCTTGACCTCGATGAGAGGTCCAGTGATTCAGCCTTTCAAACTGCAGTCATGCCCTATTCCAGCTATTACATGCCTCATTTCTGTTAATCTTCTCTAATTAGTTCTGCTTCTCAGGTGAAGTCTTAGAATCTAACATTTTCCTGTGCTAAATACCAAGGCCTCTGCTTTCATGTTCAAGGTCAGTCCAGCATTTCACCTTGTAAAATTCATTTGTCCTCCCTGCACTTACACTTGTACCTTGAGTCTGAGTTTAGACATCAGTTTAGACTCACTCAAAGACATTTCCTGACTTTAAAGTTATCCTTAAAGGTATGGCTGTGCCCATTAGAGTAATACAAATGTGGAGGAACAGAGTTCTTTTAGATTCTTTCTCTTCCTTGCAAATATACAGAGAAAATTTCTCCCATGAAAATAATTTCAGCTTTTTCCTTGTGAGGTATTTTGCATGTTTTACAACACATGTGCAGATTGGGCCTCAGAGCCTGCAAGGAGGCACATGACAGTTTTATAGGTGAGAATGCTGAGCTGAGATGGGCAAGGTGAATACCTTGCTAGCAGTGAGAGCTGTGAACACATCCAAGTGATCTCCCTGTTCAAATCACTAAATTTAGATCTTGTGTTTCTCCCTTCATATGTCATACACACACATTAATATAGATATGTATTAGCAGGAGGATACACATACAGTTTTTCAGATTCTTCTTGTGCCTGAGAGATCTGTAATATGGCAAGCATTTCTTTTTTAAAAATGGCATTATTGTTCACTCACTCTTATAACAACTGGAGGCACTTTTTGTATGTCCAATTTTTGTATGTCCAATTGCTGACTGTAAGAATTAACATATCACTTCTTTCATTTGACCACTCTTAGCTGCCTCTTTTGAAGGGATCAGGTCACTCACTTGCCATCCCACAGCCCTTTCTTTGTGAGGACTGGAGAGATCCAGCGATTACTAGAGGCACATGATGGCTGAGGTGTGAACACTAATGGGAGGAGGCATCTGAGCCCCAGGCAAGAAACGCACTCTTCTCCAGCTGATGCTCAATCCAAAATGGCAGACTATTTTCAGGTTAAAAAATCTTAACTGGGCAAGGGGAAAAAGTCAGCCTTCAGTATATATATTCAGATATATAACCTAGGCTACAATCAGTGTAAGCAGCTTCCTTTGAGCATTGCTGTGGCAGCTGGGGATAAAATCTGCAGTTCATCTAACGGGTCACCCAGGCTTGATGCTTTTATACTTAATGCTGTCATGAATTGCAATTCATATAATATCCAGCAATAGGATAATGGCAGAAAAGCAAGCACTTTTATGGTTCAGTTATTTTATATGCAACAAGTAAGAAAATCTGTGAACAATTCAACCTACCTCCTTAAAATAAATTATAATAAATATGTAAATGCAATATATGGAAAATACTTGTCCTTTTCAATTTTGAATAGTTAACACTTAATTCTTGTATCTGAAAATATAATCTCTGAAGTATTTGGTGGAGCTTATGGAACTATTTATGATCCAATTTTTCTTAACCCTCTCCAGTGGGATTTATAATGTTATTTAGAAATATTTTACAACAGAGTGTCTGTTTTTCCAGAACTGCAATATATTGACAAATGTCCACCTAAACCCTCTTATCTCCAATTATCCTGATGTCCAGAAAAAGGACAGAAATAGTAGAAAGCCCTTTCATCCTTCCCATCTTTAAGGCTGAGGAGGAAGGAATAGCACATGCACAAACACCAAATTCACAGGTTTTCTGCAAGACAGTGCCTAATTTTAAAACCTGAAAACTGTTCTAAAGGTTACCACCTCAGGCTGCACAAGCCTTCAGTAGAGATGTGCTGGAGTACAAGGCTTTGGTAGCAGAATTTAGCCCCAGATGAGCTGCACTTCTGTACTCTGCTCATCCTTGTGACAATGTGTCACTTTCCCAGGGATGTTTCAGAAAAAAAAATACATTGTGAAGGTAAATTGTGCCTTAACTCTGAACTGATTTGGGAGCAGGACACTCAGCACCTTTCAGTGCTGACTATCCACAAGCAGAGGTCTTGTCTCATGACACCTAAAATAAAATGTCTGGCAATCACATCAAGTGGGAAAACCCTTCACCTACCCCTCGGTGGGCAGTGCAGTATCTTTCCTCCCTGAGGTACACAGCTTAGAAATGGAGAAAAGTATTAGGGAGCATCATCTAGGAGATGATATGGGACAAGAGTAACGGACAAAAGACATCCTCACAAACTGCTTTTCTAAGTTCTTCCTTACCTCCAAGTTGTCATCCAGACATGTTCCTAGTGCAGTAACTTAATTACCTCCACTTTATTCTCTCTTGCTCAGTGCATGGTGGCAATGGTTTTATCATGGAAATATTTTCTCTGGAGAGCACTCTGAGTACTGACAGCTCTTTTCTCTTTCCCTCCTTCACACTGTCACCCTTCTATATTTGCCTTGACACTGTCTTCACATTGTCTTGACATTGTTCTGACAGTTAAGAAAACTCAATCACTGCAGCAAACAGCCATGGCAATGCAGAGAAGAAAACGGAAAAGCGTTATGAAAATTGCTGAGGAACTGGGAAGATTTACAGGCTAGTGAAAACAAGATTTTGCTTTTTGTAAACCACGTTCCTAGTGAGTTTTTAATAAAAAGCTGAATTAAGAAAGTCTTCAGCCAAAGCTGGCAAAAGTCATCTCAAAGGCAATCGGCAGTTACGGATTCTGTACCTGAAATTCAGATGTTCCTAGGTAACAATCCCTGCCATGAGCTCAGGTACATTATGGGAGATATTTCAGCCCATGTCCTGGGGAGCAGGGATGCTGAATTACTGTGAAATGCTGCCTTGAAACTCTCCAGCTACTTACTCCCAGGTATGCCATTCAAACCGGGATCCCTTTTGGGTACAACCAGGAAAGAAAGATGGCCACAGAAAAAAGAAATCAGATTAACTGGAGCTTTAGTTCCCTTTGCTAATAATAAAATAGAATTTTATTTTGTTGGCTTACAAATTAGAAGAGAGGAGCCTAGAAAGAAAGCATCGCAATCAGTCTCACAAATGCCAAATGTTGTGGCAACAGATTAAAAACCCAGCACAAGTGGGGTAAGTTTAGTATCTGTTTCTCTGCTTGAATTAAACTTCCGAGCAACTCCTTAACTGGGTATAGCACGGACATACTAAAGTGCTGCACTTGACAAGTTAAGCTTTGTGATTCAACAATTTGACTAAATTACTGTTGATTTGGGTAGGAATTCTGATCATCAGCAACCATGTGGGGAGGGTTGTGGTTCCACAACCCTCATTCCACAACCATCATTGTGGTTCATTTGATTGTTTGAGAAAAGAAATCCCTGCATGTATAGTTTTGATACTAGTTCAAATTCTTAGTAGTTGCAAGAACACCTAGGTAATAAAAAATTACCTAAAAAAAACTACTTTATACTATCTTGGCATGCATAAAATCCACATCTTACCAGAAAAGTGCAGTTAAAGCTTATCCCTTGCAAAGTAGAAGCTCATCAACACTGCTCTGTAGGTCACCTGCAGTGTTCCCTGAAGGTCACACAAGCACTGCTTCTCCAGGAGGAGCATCTTTTCCCCTCTACCCCTCCATTACCACAGATTGCCGTCTTCTCCCTAAATAAATTAGGGAAGGAAGCCATCTGAAGCTTGTTTCCCTTGTCTCAGAGCCCCTGGGGACAGCAGGGCTGGTGGCCAGGCACTGCTCCTCTCCTTAGCCCAATCCCCCTCCAGGTCCCTGAGCCAGGAGGAGCAGGGACCTGGAGGTGCTAATTTGTAACCAGCTGTGAACTGCCCCTGGGTATCCCCCCCAACAGGAATGTGACCCACATGGCTGGGGAAGAAACCCTCTGCTTTCTGAGAGGTAACCCATGAATTCAGTAAATCCTGAATATATCTCTGCCACACGTCTCTAAGATTGCAGCAAGAAGAAAATGATAGCGAAAGCTTTTCATGAGACCAGAACTTACAGAAATAAACCTCTCTCAGTCAATTAATACAACTTTTTGATGACAAGGATGAATCAACACATGCTAAGAATAAAGCGAACATGCACATATGCAGATTGAGATTGATGTTCACCTGGTTAATTTTATGGCTAATTTCATACGTTTAATCATGATGACCAAAGCACAGGTAAGACAAAGACAGAACAGTGGCACAATTAGCCTAATAAGTCAAAGCAGAAACAATATGCTTCCATTTATCCAGAGAGAAAATTAAGCTTCAAATGCTTCTGCCTGAATTCACTTGATGAAGCATGGTCTTAATACAATTAAGGAAATGGCATAAAGGAAAGGTCTCCACATAAGTGCAGACACTTTGAAACATGGAATATAGAATTTATTCTAAATGCTATATTGGATGGTTATACTCCAACTGCTCTGGCAAGCTGAATGACAAACATATTGGTGCTTCCTTCCTACACTTTTATGTCTACAAGCTCCCTTTATTATTAATGGCATAATATTTGCTACAGTAGGCTATCATGGTCAAATCAATACCAAAGTGCCTTGAAAAGACACCAGAGCTGAACCCCTAATTAAGTACAATATTTTGTTCCTTTTAAATGAGACACTGTTTGAGAAGTACAGTAACAGTGCCTTGTTCTGTTCAAGGTATCTATAATTAATAACCTCAATGATCAAAGGAAATGTGATCCTAAGAGGAAATGGCTTTTGAGGATCCCTAGGTATTAAGTACTGAGAACTACTTCTCAATCTGTTCTGCAGCCTCTCAGCACACTATGATGTGTGATGATGCCCTTTGGGATCATAAAACAAGCCCCATCATAGATCTCTCTGAAAAAAAATGCTCCCAGCAAGATAGTTACTAGATATTTATCACTTATTCATTATTGCCATGAAATCTTTCCTAGTTTTTTTCCTGGCCAGACCTCTACTGCCACTCGGATCTCCTTTATTTATTTAGCATAATTTAATATAAAGCAGGGCAGGATGCTGCCCCATAATGTACCCTGTACTGGCAGGTCTGGACTGTGAGGAAGGCCCTTTCCCCCAAAATAGAGTATTCCTTTTGTTTTTTTCATCCCTGTATGGCACGAAAGTTTCTTGAGACAGAGGAAGCACCTGGATGTCAAGCTGTGGAGGCTTTGCTTGCTTATTTTCCATGCCCCAGCCACCAGCACCCAGAGCTCTCCCTGTGTCTTTAGAGGAGATTTGTGTGAAACAAGACCCCCCTGTCACTGCAACAGGATGGCTAAACCTTCCATCCAGGGAAATAGCAGGCCAGAGCAGGGTCATCCTCTGGATGATCCTGACGAGTGTGAGCACTCCAGCAGAGCACAGAGGCATCTGAGTTACCCCTGGAGCTGGTGCCACCGCTGACATTGTGTCCTGGGGCTGTAGTTACTGCGGGCTCACTCACCAGCCACACAAACGTAGTGCAATTTCCCATCCCTGCCCTGGAAACCCAAATCTGCTTTGCACCAGGCCAGAGGAAGAAAAGGAGAATGCATGGGAAAAAATCTAAGGCAGGGAAGGGAGAACTAGGAAAGGAACAAAAGATGATGAGTTGGATCTACCTCTTCCATACATTAAACAGACAGAGAAAATAAAGGAGACTATTAATGGGGAAATGGAAATTAAAAAAGCCTTCAAGAAATTATATACTGATTGCTCCTGGTGAATAAACATTCACTCATTTATTCATGGTTTAAAATTTTTCATCATTTTACTGGCAAAGATGGTACTGATCTGATTTTTATAAAGGCTTGCTGGAAACTTCTTCACTTGTAGCAGATATTTAATGCCCTAGTGCCATGTGTTTTTATTCTAAAGCACACCATCACATTAAGGTTTAACAATTTGACTTTTAGTGATATTCTTCTAATACGGAAGACTTATTTCTTAGCATATTCCCCAAGGAAGGCTCCTGGGCATACTATGATGCTGGTGAATATTCTGGTTTTGGTTTACTTCTACGTGAAGCATCTTAAAAAGGTTTAAGAGAAAGGCATCCCTAATTATGTAGTGGGTTTTCAATACCTACTTTTCTTTTGGGTCAGTCTCTCCTCTTCAGTGCTTCTGAGCCTGCTCTGGAAATAAGAAGTGGTAAAGCCATGAAACCAATTCATTCTTGTTCTGTTACAAGTCAGTAGAGTTTTTAGGACACTACAATACACTCTGCAGGTCGGGAAAACTACCACAGATTTTGTACCAGAGCAATCCATGACTGTGTTCACTTTCACAGGTCACTGGAACTAGTGTTCAAAAGGCCAGCCCTCTGCAGAAGTTCACATGATAATATCCTTCTGCTGGGCCTGGGACTGATTTCTGTCTGTATGAAGTCAGTGAGGGCAACTTGTGCAGCTCACGATCACATCACAATGATGTTATGCCCTTGGCTCTGAGGGGAAGCTGCCCTCAGCACGGGGGCTCAGCAGGACAGCTGAGGAAATTCGGGTTGTGCCAGTTCCCCGTGACACTCCAGCCTGTCCCAAAACACAGGAGCTGTGACTTTCCCCCAGCAGTCTTGAAATCCCAGTTGGTAATTAGTTCACGCAGACCTAATTGTAGGTGATTTCTATTGAAAATAATTTAGCACATAACAGAAAGGGCTGGAATGTGAACTCTTCTACAAAGTTCATGCTGGAAAAGCATGGCCTTGCTTTCTCTGTACTTACTGCCCACTGTAGCCACACTGAAGCTTTTTCTTCTGAGTCCTGTGGCATTTAAAGCACAGTGCACTGCATTTCCAGCCCCATCATGCTGATCCGTCACAGGGCTGATTACTTTTTTTAAGTCTGGGGAGACAGGAGAAGCAGCATCATGACTTTGATATGCTGTGGTTTGACGCCATCAGGAACATATACTCCTCAGTTGTGTTACTGAGAACCTACTGCAGGCAATCTCAACATCTGCACACATCAGAACACAGCTTTATACCCAGAGACTTTAACAGACTTGCCCCGTGTTACAGGCTGCTATGATGGATTTCTAACAATCAGGGCTTTAAGCTTATCCAGTTATGACTCACAGAAAGAAATCGTACCTAGGTCAGCGTTACAGATATTTGAGGCTACATCTTAAAATCACAGCACCTTTATGTGCCACTGTATTATCAGAATCACTGCTTCACGCTCTTTTCACATTAAAAAAAGAAAAGAAGTAATGAATGGAAGAACCACAACTCATGGAGACTGAACAAGATGTCCTATAATGACTTTCAAATTCTGGGTTTCATGGACCCAGAATTTGGATACAAAACCAATTCTGTACTCAGTTTTTTCTACTGGAGGGATTCTTAGCAGCATTTGGCAGCATTTCTGAATACCTCTTCTCTCCTGTGTTAATGGTTGAGCACAGTGGGAGCTCAGCTGCTTGCATGTTCTCACCTAAACCAAACCTCAGTGCTGCTAGTCAGCAGTAGCTGGTCTGCTTGAGGGGCAGCATGCCCCACTCAGCCAAGCCCTTGGCTCCTTCCTGAGGCTGAATTCAGGAGCCAGGAGCTCAGTGGGAGCTGGAGGCCTCTGTCTTACCAAAATGCCTTAAACTCTTTCCAGACTCCAGAGAAGCTGTGAGACCTTGTGTCTCTCAAGGTGAGATTGTCCTCTTCAAGAGACAAACAGCTTCTTTGCTCCGTATTTTCCACTATTTGGAATTCATACAGAAGCAGGAGCAACTGCATTTCACCCAAACTCACAAATGGACAGTTTTATGCTGTGTTACTCCCTCTGTGTTCCTGAAAATCCCCCCTGATGCAGAGAAGGAGACCATGCTTTGGACTTTCTGCAATCCTTTCTAGCTCTGGCACCATTTCCCTTGTTATTTTGCCACTTCCCAGATGTACACTTTAGCCTTCCTTCCTAGCATAGCTGCAAATACAGCTGATATCTTTCCAACTGCAAGCACTGCTTTCATCTTTCCTCTTCCCCAGCACCACTTGCACCCCTCAGTGTGTTCTGGTTTTACAAACAGCAGATTGTGCTCCCAATAATTTCACAAGACTTAATGTAGATGCTTGTAGCTTTAGCGACCAAGGCAGGAACAACACCTCTCACAAAGGCACCACAAATCCACCCATCCAAACAAGTTCGTCTAGGCATGCCAAGAAACCTCACCAAAGGCAATCCAGGATAACATTTTAAAGTGTAAGACATAATTCACACCCCTAACTAAGCCACTAAGGTCTTCTCTCTTTATTTCTGGCAAAACCTTTCATGTCACATGAGAGATCTCTACACATGTGGCTCTGTATCCTAAGTTACATGCTGAGGATGTCCCCAGCTTTAATGAAGCCTTAAGAGCACTTCAGGCAGGAAAGGTATTGATTGAATCCTTGGGACATTTAACCCACAAAATCACCAAATCTTTCCTATAACCAATCAAGCTTATCACCTAAATAAAATTGCTTCAGATTTTGAACAAAATAAATTTTCTATCTTCTTTACATTGGAAGAGCTGATAGAAAGGCAAGTTTGAAGCTGGCCCACAGGTTCCCACTACCGTGTATTGCACTTGCTGCTCACCTGTCTATTTATCTCCTACATCCCTCTGTGGAGGAGTCCTATTCTGTATTATTAAGAATAAATTCTGCTGTGTGACCTCAACCAAAAAACAAAATTTCAGCACTTCTAAAGGGACAAGGAATATTTCATTATACTCATGTTGCTTCTCTTCTGCGGACTTAGAAGATAAAAATGAGGACAAATATAATGAAACTCTTAAAGGGGAGAGCTCTATTCAGAGAGTGTGTACAGTAACAAGGATTGCACAGCAGAAATCAGTTCAGTTTCTACATCTGTGTCTGCATCATTTACTGCAAAGGATATCAGCTGTCTCCTGGACTGATCAGCCACTGCTCTACATCTTAGACAAAAAAAAAAAAATCTGTGCACAGTAAAAAGCAGGATGATCACTGTTCACTACCACCTTAAACTGTAGTGCTAAACATAAAGGTAAAGAAGCAGAGCATAAAATCTTTCATTCTCATTAGAAATCAGTTTATTTGCATTGCTAGTAGCACCATGCCTGGATGTCCAATTGAACCAAAAATCCTCCAAATTCAATGCATAGGAGCCCTGTTGAGCTCCTGGACCTGATTCTCCTCCTGTTCCCAGTACAAACACTAGGGTATGATGCCAAATAAAGTGAAAGCCAAAAATTATTTACATTTAGAAGTAAAGAAGATATTTACCTCATTTTTGTTTGTTTATTTGGGACACCTGGTGCCATTGCTGTGGTGCCCAGTGCAGTCAGTGGGGGCAGCTGTAAGGGCTGCTGCTGCTGCAGTGCTCATGGGGCAGGGGAGTCTGGGGTGGCACAAATGTCAAAAGACAGTGAAGGACAATGACAGCCAGAAGTAACTGCCTTTATTCTCAGGGACCTGCAGCAAGTCAGTGAGAAAGAAAAGTTTAGGGAAGAGTGAAATGCAAACATTGGTTTAATAACCAGTTCTGTAATTTCAATCACTAATAGCTTTAAAATGTTGCCTAAACAACATATTAAAATTTTAATGCTATTCCATTGTTATTCTTACACTAATATACCATACTTTTTCTTCAGAAAATAAGTTAATTTACTTTTCTTGATTTTGCTGATACAAATGTACCTAAAACCAAATTTGGCTTTTTCGATAGCAATGGAATATTTGTGCAACCGCCCTTTTTCTTTCCTGCCTGTGTGTGGTGCTGGTTACTATGGTAATAAACGTGACTCAAGATTTAAAGCCTGAAAGTGGTTTCTATAACAACATACTAGGATGTTGTGGACACACAGTTAAGTTAAAGATTCAGGATTAACTCTTTATGACCACAGTATTTGCAGACACAAGTGCTTGCTTGTTTGGCGAAAGTTTGATCATCCCTTCCCAAAGTAGGATTTTCCATTGAGCAGACTGGGTAATAATGATTCCAGCTGTGGATTCAGCAGGTAGCGTCCGGGGGCTGGTGATCTCCTCACAGGTGAAGCTTGCAAAGGACAAATGGCAAAACAGTAACTACAAGCTGCTGATCACAGCAAATAATTAAGGTGGTAATACAAATGTACTGGGAGATGGGAAGGGGTAAAATTGTATTAGTGCAATATTTAGGAAGTTTGAGACTGTGTGGAAAAAACAAAATTATTTGTTTACATGGAAAAGCTATTTTGAGGGCTAAGGTAGCCCCTTACCTGGCTCTGTTTTATCCAGAACATGGTTTCCTGTCCTTTCCTTCCCCATCTGTCAAATGCTGATGCAGGAGTGACATCTCTGCCTTTCAGTCCAAGGTAAAGGTACCTGATCCCAATCTCTGTCCCTGCTGATCATGCAGCTGTGCTTATCTCTTCCCCAGTTCTCCATGATACATCAAGATTGAACATCTCTCTGCACACCCACAACTTTCTAAGGTTGTCTTTGTAGGGAAGTTATTGTCACAGTGATGAACTGTATTTTTTGTGTCAGGGTGCACTGCAGATAAATGGAGAGAGGATTAGTTACACCAAAGCCACAGCTCCTCAATGCAGCAGTAAATGCCTTGGGCAGTATTTTAGTATTTCCAGTTAAATGATAATTATTTCAAGATCTCAGTATAGTAACACAGCTTGATATTTCAGTGACACAAATTCACAATTTGTTTTAAAATACCAAGGGCAAGTTTCAAAGTAATGAGCACAAGCATTGAAGGTTCATGTTTCTGACTCCACCCACTGGGCTATCTAAACCCTTGCTACCATCATGTTATCCTGTGACTTTTTTGGTGAGCTGATTTGATCACAACGTAAGCCTTTAGCTGTGAACAAATGCTGTATGCTGGTTTTGATTCAACAGAATCCAGACCGCTTCTCCTAGTGCTGAAGTAACAGCACTAAGAAGCAGTGGTTGCTTCATTTGTGATCTAATTTTCTTTCTAGTGACTGACCACCACCAAGATGTCAATTATGTGTGCCATTCCAACAAATTAAAAAAACAAAACCAAAACAAACAAACAACCCCAAAAATAATTTAAAAAACACCCCCAAACTCACAGGTAACACATTTTCTGATGTTGGAGTTGGGTTTTTTTTATAGATCCAAACATCTTGCTATTGCAATTCAATCCTTCTTTCCTTAAGAGTATTTTTTAAATTTAATCTCTCAACTCACAGACCAGGGTTTTTTTTGCTATCCATTTTTTTCCCAAAATGCATGACTTAGTAAAAAGTCAGGTTTTGTTGTCAACTGCTTTATCTGCACTGACTGGTAGCTTTCTAGTTTTAATTCAAATGTGTAAAGTAATAACTCCTTGTTAAAAAAAAGAAAGGAAATGAGAAAAGTCCTCAAAGCATACTAAAATCATCAGTGATGATGACAATATGTATATCAAGAAGTTCTCTATTTTATCATAGATCTTTTTCCCCCTAGAAAATACACTGGCTCTGTTAAGAAGGTCAGAAAATCTTGCAGCATATGTAAAAGACTCCGAAGTTGTTAGTGTTGAGAGCTTCTGTGAAGCTCAGAGTCCTCCTACAGAGGCAGAAAGCACATTTGAAGCACTGCAAATTACAAGCAGCCTTCAGGCACAATAAGATGATTAGCAAAGTGCAGGCATAGCCACAGCAAAGCGAACTCTGGTTCATAACAGCGTGATTAGCAGTGATTGAAATTTAAATTTAAATGCTGCCACTGATTATGATATTTTACCAACTCGTGTCCTGAAAGAACAAGTCTGCTGAAAGACATTTCTGACACAAAGAACTCAAAACAGATTGCAAAGGATTTATCTGGGGGCTTTGAGTGGCTGAGATCGCTAATTGTCAGAATCTGGGATCATCAATTCACTTTGTTTTTGATCTTATCAACCTTATATCTATTTCAGAAAATGGACATGAACTCAGTAAATCTCTGATTCAAACAGAATCTAGAAAAAAAAACCCTCAAAATTGTCAGGAAAGGTATGCAGATGAGCTTTTCAAAATTACCTGCTTTACTGAAGAACAATAGTTTAACAATCAGATTATCTGTGCCAAAATGTTTTGGCGATTTCAAAATTCCTGCCCTGTTTATGATAACTTTTCCCTAATTCAATTTCTGTCTATCCTCATTGCCATGCATTTCTAACATCATAAAAATTGTTTTGTATCACTACAGTAGTTTCTGATCATTCAGAAGCCTTTACCAGCCAAAATAATGCACTTTTAGTGCTGACTAGCTGTATAGGCTCAATTACTCATACACTAACAAGTTCATTTCAATGAATTTAAATAATCTTATCCGAGAGCAAAAAACCAAAGCTAAAACTGTTTTTTTCTTGGCATTTCTTATATTATTTGTGCCAGTTCCTGTAATAGCTGCAGGTATGGCTACTTTTCTGGTAGTATGGATGATGTGCCAGTAGATGGCAAGCTTTACTGCAAAGAATTTCACTGCCAGCCATCTCATCTGCATCTCAAGGATTTAACCATGGGGCTAAATGCTTGGCACTCAGTCCTCTGATAATTAGATTAAACTACCACTGTTTATAAAGAGACTGATAATTACCTCAAGTGTCAGTCAGTGTAAATCCAAAGCAATCAGCATTTTGTTTCCGTTTTTCCTGACCTAACGTACAAGTTTTAAGACTGTCAGAACAAGTCACTGCTGAAGTGACCTTAATTGCTTAGGAATGAAAAACGACTCCCCTGCACATCTGAGGTAAAACATGAGCCTTTTCCCGGTTATCCTTCGGCAACCTGGCCAAAAACCAAGCTCCACTGAAACATTTCTGTCCCTTTGCAGCTCTTTCTGTGAATTAAGAAGAGAATATTCTTTGGACATCTGCTCAAACTGAGACAGTCTTTGTATCATCACACTGCATCACAGGGCATGCAAGAGCTTCTACCTGCCATACTCTTCATCCTCCTTCCAAGCAGCTCTCAGCTCAGGAGGTTCCCAAATCCTTCTTTCCACATGACTCCAGAGCAGCAGGAAAACTCAGTTCCCACAGGGCAGCAAGGGAGGTAGTGCAAATAACTTACCTGGAATAGGTGGAAAATGGTGTTTGAACTAGCAGTCCAGAATTCAAGGATTAGCTAAAGCACTCACATCATTCAGGAACATGATTTAAAAAACCCAAAAAACCTCATGTAAATATCCAGGTGAACTGCCTACCGTTTGATAACCATGGTGTGATAACTGCACACCTTTGATGAACACCTTCTTGAGATGCAGTTTTGTTGCTGAGACAAACTGCTATAGAGTACCCTTAAACTCTTGGACCCAGCCTTTAAATCACAAATAAGCTAAAACTCAGCATGGTTACATCTCTGCTAAGACCTTCAGAACTCCTGTGTTCCTCAAAAACTATACAAATAATAAAAACTATGGCATAGGACATTAGAATAAAGACAGAACGCCAAAATTGTTGCTGTTTCACTATAAACTTGTCAAAAATCAGACAAGAGTATCTGTAGGGAGTATTGGATTTATTGAATTGTCTGTTGGCAATTTCTGCATTAGAAATTCATTTTATAAAAGCTACAAACATTGAAATTAAAATACTGCTTAAAAAAATCCAGGAAAGGTTTTCTGGTTTGTGTTTTTCCCATAGTGATGTCACCCTGGAGACAAATTGGTTGCCTTCACTACATACAGACAGTGCTTTTAGGGCTATCTTTCCCCTTACCCCATTTTCCCTCCACTCTTACTGCTTCAAAGAGCTATGAAGCTTTTTAACCAGTGCTCACAGCCATTCTTGCTATCAAAACTGCAGACTGGCAAACACATCATGTCCTCACACAGTCATTAGAACAATCTGAGCCTGTTGCAGGCAAATTATCTCTGGAAAAGCAGTAATAATTAACTAAATTGTTTCTCATGTCACCCTGGTCCTGTGTAAGAAAGCACTCAAATGTTTGACCTCACCTCTTGTAGCTTACACAGTAAAACAGTTAGACAACATCATAACTTGATCATAATTAATTTCTTCAAATTTGCAATGTTTCCCCGAACATGCACTTCAATGAATTTTAAGTAGGTACACAGACTGAAAGGAAAGCTCACTAAAGTTGTGCAAGGAAAATGCAGGATGCAGAAGTTCCTAAGGAACACAGCTTTGTTCATTTTAACCGTAATTTATAGATTCCAGTAAGGTCTGTATTATCCAGGCTAAAGAAAAAACCTAAATGCATGAGTAAAGCACAAGATTATGTAAACCAGGATATCAGAACATACATGAGAGTGTGTTGAGGAAGAGAAGGATCTGAATTACTGCTGACAGTGGTGCAGGTCAGTACACATGACCAATGTCTGGAATTTTTGCATTCAGTGAGAGCTCTGAGCTGGAGCAAGTGCAACCAACACCGCATCAGGATGAAAAAATACCTGCTCCCAAAACTGATTATTAACAGGTTTGGAAATGGTCATTTTAAAGGCAGGCTAATCCTAAAGTACTATTTTTGTCCTGTTTTCCTTCAGAGAACATGAGGTAACACTTCAAGTCTCCTCCTGCTAATCAATGTTTAGCTTGCTTTCTATGTAATCCTTAAGACCACTGTTGGTTTTAAACAATGGTGTCACCGTTGTTATCAATGTTACTCATAAATCTCTATTCCCCTTGTTCAAACAAGTCTTAATTAGCTATTTGGCTCAGTAAATGTACCTATTCATGAACATCAGCTTCATTGAGACTGGTGCTTCTAATTCTCAGAGGCATTGCTGCTCCTGTGTACACCTCAAGTTAGAAAGCACAATAGTCATGCACAGATTATTTTTCAGCCTTTCCATTTGTTATCTTAGTGTCAAATCTACACAAGCAGTCTTTCCTAAGCTAGTTAAGCCTTCTGATACTTTCTTCTTCTACTTCCCCGTTCTAGGAGAAAAACAGATTAAACTGTATTATATATTAAAATGCACACTATGGAAACACACCACAACCAGTCAGTTTGCATTCCCTGTGGGTGGTTGGTTGGTTGGTATCCTCAGGTGGCCAACCCCAGCCTCTCCCTTTTCCAGGGATCTGTCCCAGGCCTTTATCGGCATTGCTCTAACTCCATCTATTGGAGTCTCCATCTCTGCTCACCACTTGTCTTTCAGTGCCCCATCACTACTGTGTCTGCTCTCCCAAATCTCAGTACAAGAACTGGGAAGAAATTAGAGACTGCTGGTAGCTGGGTCTGAATTCCTCTGAGAAGTTCAGCTCATCCACAACACCCTGTTTGCACAAACACACACTATTCTGCTGCTGTAGAAGACACATACCCTTCATATATCCAAACAAAACTCCAGATTAAAAGTATAAAATGAATAATAATAAAAAAATATGTTTACAGGACTTACATATAGATAATTTAATGCAACTTTTGTGCTCCAGGTCACGAGTATTTCTCTTACAAATTGCCTTCTCTCCTAAAGGAACATTCAGCTTCATTTCACAGAGTCTTGGCCCAGATACAGCAGCTTCAGTGTATCCCAGAGGTGGATTCTGAACAGTGCTGGTAACAGCTCACCCTCCTTGACTGGGAAGTGAGAAGTAGCTCTTGCTATTGTTATTCTTTACAGCTGCAAGGCAACTCCAAGTGGCCTTAATTACTGACAGAAGCTCAGTTCCCAGAGGGTAAGGAAGTAAGGAACATCTTTACACCATGTTCAGTTCACCATGTCCTTCCAGCCTCGGAGGCTGGAAGGCTCTCACAGGGCTGTTTTGCATCTCAGGTGTTTGGTAGATTCTTTGTGGTGGAGATGCTGTACAGCTGTGAAATTACTATTTATAATCAGCAAATCAAAGTCAAGGTGGCTGATGGCTTGAACTGTTTATTTGAGCTATAACTGCATTTAAGTAATTTCGCTTGTGAAACCCAATGCAAAAAAACATCCACCACAAAAGAATGGTACCACCACAAAAGTGGTATTGAACTAAAAAAAGTGGTTTATCTCCTTTCTCTGGTAACAAAAAAAGGAACAAAAATCTGAAATATACCTAAATGTGTTCCATATTGTTGGATACCTGTTGACAACAACCAATATTGTCTCAACTATACTCTTAATATAGTGTTAAACAATCCTAACACGGCAGACCATGGCTGTTGGAAGAGGCGAGAACAGGAAATTACAACCTACTCAAGTTTTCATAATTGTTTTTATATTACATTCATTAGTCCACTAATGCGTCACACAGTTGCCAGTCCTGTTTTCTTGTCAATAACCAGCAACTGGAGCTGTTGGTTTTGAAGCACAGTTGTGTTAATAATGACACTTCTTTCACTGTCGGTTACTCCCAGCGCTGTGGAAGACCTCAGGATTTTTTGTGTTTCTTTCCTAGAATCACTTTGCACGAGGAATGATTCCAGGTGCCTGTCAAACTCCTGCCAAAAGAACTCTTCATGTGTTGCTGGTCATAAAGATGACCCCTGCCTTTGTGCAGATGCATCAGTGGGCAGCGTGGAGGAACTCTGCAACAAAACCTCCAACCCTTGCTCCTCGAACCCTTGTCCCCAAAACGCTACCTGCCTAGGCTCTGCTGGAAACCTCAGCTTTACCTGCAAGTGCCCCGCTGGGTATAGCGGCCCTACCTGTGAGAGAGCTGACAGCGACTGCGACAGCGACCCGTGCGAGCACGGAGGCACCTGCCAAAGCGGCCTGGCGGGGCCCACCTGCCTCTGCAGTGCCGGCTACACCGGGACGCTGTGCGAGAGGGATTTGGATGAGTGCATCTCCGAGCCGTGCCGCAACGGAGCCCTGTGCAGGGACGGCGTGGATGAGTACTCCTGCTACTGCGTCCCAGGCTACCAGGGCAAGCACTGCGACCTGGAAGTGAACGAATGCGCCTCAGAGCCGTGCCTGAACGGGGCAACGTGCCTCAACCAGATAGGGCATTATGCCTGCATTTGTCCCCTTGGCTACACAGGTAAGCCCTGCTAAAGCAACTTTTCTCTGGGTCGTGTAGAACCATCGTAACTCATATTCCAGCTTCAACTGCCTCGCCCATACGTGTATTTAGCCATACCTGCGCTACCACCTTGCCTTCAGCTTTGGCACCAGTGGCTGTTGGCACATTACGGATAACCACATCACTGTGAACTACTGATACCAGAAAGAGAAGGATTAAAGAAATCTCACATTTACCAAAATCTACACAGCAGTTTTGTGAACACCAAGCTATGTCACAGGGCTAGGTGGACTTTTCTTTTAAAAGAAGCATTCTCAAAATGCTCTCTTCGGAGTGCTATATCTAGTTTTTTTTCTAAGGGTCAAAATCTATGTTTGACAGATTTAAAAATTAGATCCAAGTAGACAAATTCTGTCCTTAAACTTAAGACATTTCACATTAAATTTCTCTCATGTGCCCTTCCCAGAAACAAAGGACTCATTTGCAACTAGAACATTATGTAAGTTACATACAAAAGTGTTATGTTTCCAAACTGCCCATTTTTTGATAATCCCATTTTATGTAGCTAAATTTTTAAGGTACAGGTGTGATTTTTCTTCCCGACTTCCTCTACTGGAAAGCATATAATTCTTGTTGGAAGACAGCTCCCTTCAAATTTCAAAGCTGTATTCAGGGGTAGGACTGTGAGAGGTAGCACACTGAATCATTCAAAGGAGAAAAGGGGAGGCATTTTAGTGATAGATTGCCAGTCAGGTAAAGAAATAGTCATACAGCAAAAAGGGGAGAAAAACCAGCTATTGCTTCAAGTGATTCAAATGAATAAGAAATAAGAGATGTGGTTTACAGCTCCATCCCCAAATCCCCATGCAGGAGGGGAAGTCAGAGGTAAAAAGCAGCTTTCCTGTGTCTAACACAGCACTCGTTGGAAGGCAGCCCTTGGTTAATATCCCTTATGAGCACAGAGAACGTTATTTGAAGGAAGCTTGTTACCTTCCTGCCACCCCACTGCTGCCAGGGGGTGTCGGAGCCCAGGCCAGCTGAGGAGAAAACTACACAACTGGGGGAAAGCCGAAGAGCGGGAGGAAGGAAAAACCTATTAACAACCAGCATGGCTCTGCAATGATCAGACTCAGCCCAGACCTCCTGTTGTATTCAGGAAACTGTATTTGTTTAACTGGCACTGTTAGTGGGGTCCAGGCCTGGATCCACAGCCCAGAAACTTGGTTTGAAAGAGTCAGAATTTACACCTTAGAGACAAAGGGAAAGAAAACATAATGAAATAGTAAAGCCCAAGCAAAAAGAAATAAAAATCTAAGTCAACACAAACTGCTGATGGAAACTCACTCTGCTGGAGTCACTTGACTTTCATCATGGAATTCTGCTGCTTTCCAAGCTGATACTCTTTTCTCTCACCAAAAAAAGTCACCAAAGCTCCACACTTTACACAAGCAGAGTTAAGAAATGAGGAGAGGACCAAGGAACGAGAAGAGGTCTAAAATACACAGCAGAAGGGGCTGCAGTGTTTTGACATACAGCTCCGACACCGCTTCCAGCAGCAAAGAGACTTATCATAGGAATTCTATAGAGGAGTAGCAGACCATTCCTCCAGCAGTAAAACATCAGCTTTAAAAAGCTACTTAACAAAATGATTTATCAGAAGCATTCTTTTTTGTTGTTTTTTTGCACCTAACTGTGAGTTGTGCTAAATGCACAAGCCAGGATTACTGGATGAAAGCCTCAAGGTGTCCCCAGTGGTAATAAAACCCCTGATTTACCCTGTCAGGGGAACTTGCCAACCATTATTATCCTGGCCTGACACCATGAATTACTGTGGGAAGTCATCCAGCCTCATCTCATTTCCCTAAGTTGTAAAACCGGGTTATATCTCTTGATATGCAGGTAAAGAAGGTATAGTAAATCTATAGCTACAATGTTAAGCAAATGCATGAGTTACTGGCTGCTGTTGCTACTTGTTTCATGGACTATGACTGCTATTTTGTGTGACTGGTATGCTGCAGCACTTCTTAAAATAGCTGAGAAATGTCACACGTAATTCTTCCACAAATGGAAGAGGTTAGAATGCACCAAGAGCCAAAGACTGGAAAATTTAGCATGAAATCTGCAGTTTCTATGATAATGTTCTGCATGTGTGAAATTATTTACAAGACATGTGTCACACAGCTGTTAAATAATGAAGTTCAATTGGTTTGTTGAAGTTTTGCTGGCTACCTAATCAATTGCATTTTCTCCTCCATTGGACTAATTGCACTTGCTTTTAATTCACCCCAACAGAGCATGGTGTAAGAGCCTGTTATTACCCACAGCTACGTGCATTAATTACCTTGCTGAAGCCAGTCCTCCATTGCCAGTGAACATTCCAGTGTGAACTCTCGGGAGTGCATGGCAGTTCCAAAACCCAGTCTCAGTCTAAGCGAAAGCATTTCAGTGGCAGATAAAATAGGTGGAATGAGCTGGATTTGTTCTTTGTGCAATACCTTTTACTACGAGGTAATCGTCGCTGCAATGACGTCTGTAGAATTTGAGGAAATTTCTCCTGATAGATCTCCAAGTTTTCATTTAGTATTCTCATCAATAATGTATGTGCTACGCAAATACTAAGAACAGATGCTTCATAAATAAGTCTTAGGCAGTTAAAGGCAAGCAGAGGCACTTAAAGGCTCTACCATGGGATGAAAAATATCAAGTAGAGATGTCACTTCCCAACAAGCTCACATCCATGTCATTGTGGATGTAAGAGCAAACAACACAGTCTATCCAATAGCAACAGCCAGCAGTGCAAAGCCTGTTTCCTTTCTCAGCTTTCCAGTTTCAAACCAGCACTCCCCACCTTGTGTCCTAGCCAGCCCAGGTATTCAGCTCTGCTGAGATGCCCAAGCTCAAAAGGGACAAGCCTTGATCAAAGAAAGACAACTTCTCCCTCTGTCTAATTTTTGATGTAACTCTCTTCCTGTCACTTCAAACCTGGTGCCTATAAAATAGCCATGTGACACTCTCCATTCAAATAATGGCACACAAGATTACTTTATACAGAATGAGGAATTTGGGGACAGCCCCCTGGACCTGCTGGGCCTGAGTACAGCATTTTAGTGCAGGATAGCAGAAAGGGTGGCCTGGTTACCAGTTTCCAGCCATACTAAAAATGCACAGGTCCTCATGGAAGTACACTGAGCCTGCAAATCCCTAGTATCTTTGACCAGAAAGTGATTTTGCACTCTATTCTGTAGGCATGCAAGTTTGAAAACATTGGCCGTGTGTCCTTCATCCTCACTTGCATTCACTTTTCATTGACTGGGGCTGTAGAAAGAAGTGCACAGTAGGACTCATTGGAGAAACAAGCAGTATAAGAAATAATCCTGGTTCTTCAGAGAAACTGCAAAAGTTACGAATGTGACTTCTCCCCACCTTCCCAGCTTTTCAATTCAAACCATTTGTGTGGTTTGGTACGCGCTGGGATGCTCAGCCTGCTCCAGGATACCCTGGGGTGCCTCAGCTCGTGGTGGTGCAGCCCTGTGCAATAACTGCAGCGGGGCTCCCTGGCGCTCGCCTTCCCGCCTGGCATATGATATTTGGCATACAGCATATTTATGACAGAATGTTAGACTGAGGTGAAAATGTAGATCTAATCTTTTCATCTCTCTTCTACACATCTAAGAAAGCCTGACAGCAGACTCAGTGGAGGCTAGGAAGGGATTCCCCCTGTCTGCGTGGCAGATCACATTGGCTGGATGCATTATACAGGGAGAAGTTTTCTTCTGAGGCAACATTGCCGAAGGCAGGTTACTGGGCTTGATAGATTAAAGACATGAACCAAAACAACAACGCTATGTTCTCATGTTAATTGTCAGGCTGTTCTCAGGCCTGTAGTTTTAAATTTGGCTGAGCTGAGGATCAGTTGAACAGGGCTTGTTTTGTCACATGATTTTTAGTGTTCGCAGTAAGCTGTTAACAAGCTCTGGCAGATTTACGGTCACTAGACACACTTCTGCAAACACATTGTTTATAATTACAGTGAATTCACAGGGCAATGACCACAGAGGGACCGCTTACTATATCTGGCTGTAATGTACATTACCATAAAGCCGTAAGAGAGCGTTCCTGTGCCGGGCTCTCGTGGCAGGCTCCCGCTGAAAGTAGTGGTTAGCTGAGCAGTGAACCTTGAACTGGGGGCACGCCACTGGCAGCTTCCCCATCCACAATGTGGTCTCAAGGAACTATTTCTCAACTGCTGAAAATAGGAACTTGCACTTTAATGTTTAAAGACAATGTAAAACAGTTATGAGTCAACATCTGTAGGTTTTGGTTTGGCATTTTAAGGTATTTCCTGGTACTTATCCATAGTTCAGATTTATCCTTTTGAAACAAAGATGCTCACAAGCATCAAAATAAATTATTCATGAAGTAACAGTGCTAAATATTATCAATCTCTGCACTTAAGAAAGATGCTCAGAGTTATAATGTACAAATTCCACAGCAGTACGGAGCTGACAAAAGAAGCATAAATAAAGAATTGGAGGTGGGCTCCTAAATAAATTGAAAGAGTGATACCCATCATCAAAGATGCCTGTTCCCTCTTTTGAAAGTCTACCCTATCATCTTGTACTGAAAACTTCACTACTACAAAAAAAGAAAAAAAAAAAAAAGAACCCATTCTCACAGCTGCAGTTTTTCTTTCAAGTAGGAGATTCCCCTCTAAACTTCTCAATATGGCTGCTACTTTGACAAGCCAAATAAAAAATAAGGAAATTCACTTCAAAGCAGCTTCTTCATTATCATTTGCCACTTTGCATCTGTTTTGTGGCTGATACTGTAGCTACTAAAACAAACTGACTTGGCAGTTGAAAATAATTTGAAAATATTACTCTATTGCTCAAAATACTAAATAAGTGCATAAGCATACAAAATCCTGAAATAATCAAAGCTGCAAGGCATTAGTTACTAAATTTCCTTAGCGTCTCCTGGACTGTGCTAGAGATAAGAAAAAGGAGTGTATATTTAACCTGCCAACTATCACAAATAGCTGTAAAGTCATACTAGAACTGATTTACTTACAGCAATTATCTCTGAAGAGCAGCTCCAAGATTCTGACCTGCTACAAACATGGCACCACAGACCCATTTTCTTGCACACTGATAAGCCTTAAAAAAAATTAAGCAATAATCCACTACTAAACAAGGCACTTCCCAATGAATTAATGGATAACTGTGAATTGTCCATTTAAAGGCCAACTTTAAATGGACACTTGTGAGATCAATAAACTGTTGCTCTCTTCTGTATTATGTAAATAGGATAGTAGCATTGTTTGAATAAACTGGAAATTAGTCTGTCCTGTCTCCATGTCCAAGCTAACAGAAAAAGTTATTTTTCCTATTCTTGTGAAAACAACTGGCTTGTTCTTTTGTAAATTCTGCCAAGCCTTGAAAAAATTAGTTGTGCAAAGCACATTGAGGAAGAAATGCCAAAGAAAAAGAAGATTATGTGACTACTGTACTTCAGGCAGTTCTTGCTGAGATTTCCAAAGCTGTCTCCTAAGCTTGGGGCTTACTTTCTCTGCTTTTGAAGGTACAAACTGCGAGGTGGAAATCGACGAGTGCTTGTCCCAACCATGCCTGAACGGGGGGACCTGCCACGATTCCCTGGGGAGCTTCTCCTGCTCGTGCACGTGGGGCTTCCTCGGGGACCTCTGTGACACTGACATCGACGAGTGCTCCAGCCAGCCCTGCCTCCACGGGGGACACTGCGTGGACGGGGCCAACGGGTAGGTCTGCCAGCCCTGGGCAGGGCTGGGCCAGGTGCTCCTGGTGCCTGCCTTTGCAGATGGGAACGCTACGGGAGCCTGCCTGGCCTGGCAGCTCATTTCCTCCCAAATTCTAGATTTCGCTCCTTGGTCCTGCACTAATTTCAGTTTCGATCTGAAAATGATTAAGGAATGCCAGTCCGGTGTCAGAGTCAATAGGACTCCCAAAATATTTATGGCAAAGACTGTCCAAGAAGTGTATTTTTCATATTCATACTTTAAAGATTTACAACACGCTGTTTTCCTAGCTGTTAGTACTGTCATTTAGATATGAATTCTGTTTCTAATGCTTACCAAACTTTAGCTTCCAAGAAATACGTGAGACTGTATAAAATTGAATTTGCTAACAGCAGCTGCCCACACTGACAGACAAAAGGATTAGAAGAGAGAGGCAGAGAAAAAACTGTAATAAGTGTAACCACAGTAATAGATATCATTAGGAAATGTGTCAGAAACGTTACAGGTACATAGTACAACAGCAACTTGTTCAAAACAACCTGCAGTCCATGGGCAAAAAAATAACAATAGTAATTTAAAAAAAAAAAAGAATACAAGGCAATGGAAAAGTGAAATTCTCCACCTACTGTTACTGGCCCCACACAGAGGTCCAAGAAGAGCTCTGGCATTCACTCACCAATACTGGATTTTCTGGCTCGGCATGAGGTTCTCAAACTGAACACACATATGTATATAAGCTCAGTCTGAAAGTTCCCCAGTGTATTCATGCAGGTGCTCTTCTTGCCAGTATAGGATTTGTCCTTTATTATGTATTTTCAAGTTTTTATAAAGCAGTTTTGAAGACTTCAGTGCCCCAAAAATCAGTCCAGAAGTCATGTCAGCAAAAGGCGTGCTTGAGTGAGGGGGTAAGAGTTCATATTCTGAGAATGAGATTTTGTGCAATGTGGTGACATGGCACCAGCCTTGTGGAGCTTCTTTTCAGCAGCGCTGAATGGCTCTGAGCAGGACAAAGCAATTTATTATTTCCCAGTGTAGCTAAAGCACAACAGCAGTGAGAGGGGGTCACCTTGGACCTGACTCACTCACAGACCTGGAAGCCTTTTGAGGATACATGTGTGAGGTGAGCAACTGTGATGCTCATTCAGGACAGACTTAATCCTGCTCATTTTCCTCCTGGCTTTTAAACCTGAGGTACATGCAAGACCAGTTTTAATTGGCTTGTAATACTGCAGGGTATCTGGAAAACAATTGGAGCTCTTTCTTTATTTGTTACGTGATGGAAAGGAATGGACGTAAAAGCAATTCAAAACAGAAGGGTGTCCAGCAATTTCCTTTCTTTTGTGTATTTTTGGGCATAAACGAAGAATTGTGGTATTTAAGCAGGAGTTTTCCTTTTCTGACTAATCTACAGCACAGCTGAGGCTTTAGTGTCTGCTACCAGCTCTCACAGAAATGTGTACAAGGCAACAGATTTAGCACAAAAAGCTGTAAATATAAACATCAAACCAAAATCTCTCACAAATTTCAGACTGACCTTCCGGTGATGTTCCATGAATGCACTGAAGTATGAGCTGATCTCTTAAAAAAACATTTTCACATAAGTAAACATTCTTATTTAAACTCAACAGCTTACAGACTTAGCTGGACTACAAAACCTAGCATGCCTAGGCACAGAGGATACCTCTGCATGCTCTATGTCTTTTTTCCATTGGAAATATTCCCAGGAGCTCTAATGTCCATAGGAGATTCCATAGGAAAGAATGCCTACATGTACTGCTGATTGTGAGAACATCAAACAAGAAGCCAAAAAATATGCTAGGTAAAGCATCTAAATTATCACTCTTACTATAAAAAGACATCTGCCTGCTCAGCTGTAGCCTGCTCACAAGCAGGGCACCATCCAGAATCCCTGAAGGTCAACAGCAATGTCAAATGCTAAAAGATACCCAAGAAAAAGGCACACAGGTGGGGCTGCACATTAAGCAGTGAGTTCTGGATATTCCTCCCTGCTCCACGATTCTGAACCAAAGGGAAAAGTAGCTTGGACACAGGGAGAATAAAAAGCTTTCACCACAAAGCTGAACAGCACCAAATTGAAGGTGCATGGGAGAAATGTGTGAAAAACAGCAGAAGAAGCAGACTTCAGGTTTGAGAACATACCTCAGAATGAAAACTAGTTTTCTGATTCACATCTTCCTCATTACTTTTTATATCCAAAATTCAAATGCCACCTGGTCTAAGTCATCTCTGATTCTGATTTAAGAATAATCCATACACCAGTAATAAACTGGCCCGCCAGAAGTTTCTGCTTATGCACACACTTAAACAGTGCAGTAAAAAGTTTACACTTTTTGGTCCGTTAGACTGCAGGAGCCAGTTGTTCTCTGATGTTGCTTTATGTTCAACAATTTCACTTTCTCTTCATATATTTACTCCAAGTCTAAGACCTTGATATTAAGCACAGAAATTATCAAGTAAGTATACTTATCTCTTGTTCAGCAAGACGCCCTATGAATGCAATTGTACAATAATGCTGCATTATTTTAATTAAAAAAGAAAATAGAAGAAATTTGTTTCCTATAATTGTTTTTAGACCAAGATCATTTAAGCCTGCACAGTTAACTTATACACAAGACACACAGTTAAGTATCTTGAAAAAGCCTGTATTTTCATATGACGTGTACATGTTAATTTTATACTTGATGACCAAAGAACGGGAATGATGCTTTTAATAGCACTCAGCTCTCTTGAACAAGAAAAAAAACACAACCACAACTTTCCAGACATTACTGATATCTGCACATTGCTAATTTCTATATATATACCAGTTTGTATACTTATGTTGTAGTCGCATTGCTATCAAAAGGAAGCTGTATTACTGTTGTTATTGGGACTAAGCAAGCAAAAAACTGACGTTTTTGTTCTAACCTAACAATAAAAGGCTGGTTTTCAGGGGAAAAAAAAAATCATTTAGTTGAGGAAAAAAAAAATCCTTGTTTTTCTGCCAATTCAATTTCTACCAACCCAAGAGAAAGGGATACTAACACACTTACTGCCTCCCCCCTTTTCATTTTGAAAATAAATAATGAATAGTGAATAATGTTAATCCTACAAAATAATTTTTTTTAAAAAAAAGCATTGGAAATGCCACAAACTTTTTTTCTCCCAAAAATTAAAAAAGAAGAAGAAAAAAGAAGGATAAGTAATTATTAGGGTTGTGTCAAAATCAATTCACAAGCAGCTCTTTTCCCCCAGACAAAACCACATACTTCAGGGAAAAGCTCATTGTTGGTTCCCAATTGCTGCGGTTTCTCCTAAAGCACCAGATGGTGGTCTCAAGCTGGACTCGACCCTGTAAGCTGCGAGCCAAGGCTACACAAGAAGCCTGTGTATGTTTGGGAACAAAGCCCAGATCTCTTGATTTCCAGCCTGAGCGAACATTGCATTCTGTGTTGCAGGTACAGCTGCAACTGCACCGGGACTGGATTTATGGGCTCGCACTGCGAGACCCTCACTCCCTTATGTTGGTCACAACCATGCTACAACAACGCCACTTGTGAGGACCATGCTGACAATTACACGTGCCACTGTTGGCCCGGTAAGCTCCAAGTCCTCCTATAAATACTCCTGGAGTAGTAGTAGAGACCCTTTTTCTTTTTTTTTTCTTCCTGATACAATAAAAGGTTGAAGCTCCATAACCTCAAAAGTCCTCTGTGGCCTTGTGTTTACATGGGCTTCATTCATCATAAGGCAGTGCCCTTTGGGTAAGTTGCTTGCTTTTCCAGCTAAGAATTGATTCTCCTGTACAGCAGAAGTGGGCAAAACAAAAGGCACTGGCATTATGGTGCCAAGACAGGAGCTAGGTCAAAGCTGGGAGCCATCTCCCGGTTACTTAATCCTTCAAACCATGTGACACATGCATCACTGCTGTAGCTGACACTCTTTTTAGTCTCCAGTAACACAACCTTTAAACCAGTCTAAAAGCTTCTGTCTGGCAGTGGGCAGTGAAACCCACAGGCTGTGTTCTCTACCAGCTGTTTGCAAACAGGCCCCACACCCCGTGGGGACACAGACCCTGTGCTCTTGAGAGACTACACAACTCTATCAGCACACAAACTGCTAGGAGTCTCTCTAAGGAGCTTATGTCTGTGAGCTCACTGAGGATGAAGGAGTACAGACAGCACTGCGAGGCCCAAATGCCTCAGTGTTGTTGCACTACGCAAGTGCAACAGCTAAGGAAAAATTAGGCAGAACCCTTCACATTTTCCAGAATTCAGGGATTGTTGTAGCTCTTCAACCTCCAGATGAAACACATTAAAAACACCAAATTATTTTTACTCCCTGCCCTCCTCTGCCTTCCCACAACCTGAGAGTGTATTACACCACAATGCAGTGCCTTGTTACCCACACAAATCTCCACGTTACTGCCTAAAAAAGACCCAAACAAATCCTTCATGGCGCAGCTCAGCTCACGAATGTAGAGTAGCCTCAGCAACGTCCTACTGCCAAGGCCTGGCAGGGAGCTGCAAGGAAACATTCACACCTTCAAGGAGCTGAGGAAAACTTTTAGCACATGACAAAGCCTGAAGCCCCGTGCAGCTGCTATTCACAGTGTATATTTTGGGGTCTGGAAGGGAAGAATAGCAAACGGAATGATAAAGTTGTAGAACGGTTTGGGTTGCAAGGGACTTTAAAGACCATCTAGCCTTCCCGTTCCTAAAAGGAGCCCACAGGAAATAAGGAGAGGGAATGTGGTGGGAGAGGGAACGACATCGTGAAATGGCTTCAAACTGAAAGTAGGTTTAAATTAGATATTAGGAAAAATTTTTTTCCTGTGAAGGTGCTGAGGCGCAGGCAGCTCAGGCTGCCCCGGGAAGCTGTGGGTGCCCCTGGATCCCTGGCAGTGTTTACGGCCGGGCTGGATGGGGCTCTGAGCAGCCTGCGCTAGCGGGAGGCGGCCCTGCCCGGGCCGGCGGCGTTGGAGCCCCGCAGTGTCACACCCCTGACCTCGTGGCGGTGTCTCCGCAGGGTACGCGGGCTCCCGGTGCGAGGAGGACATCGGCGAGTGCCGCAGCAGCCCCTGCCTCTCCGGCGGCCACTGCGTGGAGCGCTCCTGGGCCGGCCACTACGGGCTCGTCCCGGGGCTGCCGCCGGCCTTCCGCTACGACCGGGCCGAGGGCTACATCTGCCGCTGCCCGCCGGGCTTCGCCGGTAAGGGCCGGGCCGGGTCAGGGGAGGGGGTCCCGCCGGGCAGGGCCGAGCCCGACCCCGCGGAGCGCTCGGTGCCGCTGCCGGTTCTACCGCCCGCGGCAGAACAGCCTCCACTGGAGTGCACAGCTCTGGCCTTACGCATTTACATTTGGGAGAGAGTCGCATTTACAGCTAACCATAACCCTGAAAGAGATGCGTCCAGATCTGCCTTTATTCTGCCGCAGCCAGCACTATTTAGCACAGCCGCAAACCACTCGGGTTTGGATTGTGTGCTTCTGGGGCTACAGTATTGTTCTGTCAACTCCACCCGCTTGTTCCTTCTGAAGGAAAAAAATAATTAATAGCTATATTAATTTAATCAGCCTTCAATTTCTCATTCCATTAATCTCCCGAGCAGTTTATAAAACTTCATGTTATGTGAAATGCATGACTGCTGTCTCCAACATAACAAGTACAAAAGCTTATGGAGACCACAGCTTTCACTCTGAATCCTCCACTTATTTTTCTTCAAAGTGGCATCGAGACTTGTTTTTGTTCCTGCCCTTCCCCTTAACTGTCCTTCCCTATCCTGTCACTAAGTGTTGCTGTTGTTCTTTTGTTCTGCCTAGGAGACCATAATATGAGGCTGCTACCCAGGCTTTCAGCATCTCCCAGCCTGTCCCAAGCACTCTTACCTCTTCCCATGCCACTGCTTTCTCTTCACCTCCTTTCAATGGTGTCCAGACCTCCAGTTTCTTTTCCTTCTGTCTTGTCCTTATTTGAAAACTTCTAAGCTCTGTGAGACAAACAGAAAGGTGCATCTTGTTGATTAGCCATCCTTTGTCCTCTCATTTCCTTATTAATTGCCTTCACCTGGCTTGTTTGCCTGATCTGGGTCATGATTCTATGGGTTTTGTTCATATGGAGGACTTGCTCCCCTGGTCTGAAACACTTAACTGGTCTGAAAAAAAAAACCATGTCAGAATGTATGTAAATATATCAATCTTGAATCAATATTTTAGTCCATAATCTCACCATTCACAGTGTAGGACTCTCCAAAGCGTAAGGGAAAGTTTTGGAGACCCTGAAATTTCTACTGACTCGGTATGCGAACTAAATTACATTTTTAAAAACCATAAGTAGTTTAGTTACATACCTGTTGGATGCTATCTATATAGCTTTCATGAGAAAAAAACCCAAAATAGTTATTCTTACTAAACAGTTTGCCCACACCTTGGCAGGACAACCATAATCTTTAACAGGACACTTGGTAGCAGTCGCACTGCACGTTTCTCTCTGGTCTTTCTCCATCTCCCAGGTAACCTGAAAATAAAAAGTGCTCAAAATGAGCCTCAGCCTCCTTGGATGTCAGAAGCTTCAGCACAAAAAGCCTATATGCAGGACTGGGAGTGTTTGCCTCCAATGTGGACAAGCAATTTCTCCAATTATAGCCAAATGATAAATAAGCCTCTAGTTTTAAATTAAAATTAAAAAAGATTTAAGATTAGAGTTGATAGCAGTAGTATGATTTAAGGTAGCAGGTGAGTCCTTGATCAGGACCATTATGGTACTTACCTAAGGGAGATGATCCTTTCATCTGGATATCAGCGTATTTCACTGACGCCCCAAATACATTTCTGCAGCTGTAACTCAGGAGTTTCTCCAGCCTTAACTCCTGAATTGTTGTATGTGCTTTAGATATAACCCCTCAGATTCCTATTGCAACAGGGCAGAGATTTTATTTAATAAACCACATTAATTTTATTATGCCTCTATCCTCAGTAAAACGCTCGTTTAACATTATAATCATACTTCACCGAAGCGGTTTATATGCAGCAATAATAATCCACATACCCTGCATTGCAAGGGCCTGATCCAAAAGCCATTGAAGTCAGTTGAAAGATCTAATCAAATTGGGGGTGGTTGCCAATGCGTAACAACCATCTTTGAATTTACTGGATTAAGATTGCAAACTAATTAGTGGAACTGAACCTAAAAGCTGAAAATATCCACCTTTTGGACTGCAGTTTTAAGGGCAGAAGATAATGGAACTTAAACACATACCTATGTCAGGATAAAATATTTCCCTCACAAACTGGGAGAAAGGAATAAATACTACCTGGCAGTATCTTGTTACAGATAGTGATTTTTCAGGTGACTTGAAAAATCATCAGTAGTCCTACTAAAAGTCTTAATAGGATCAAATCTGCAACCAAAAGTAGAAAATTTTAGAAAATTTGATTCTTAAAAATAAATATATAAATCCCAGTCTGGAGACTTTATCCCAGCTAGAAGCTCTTTGAGGACGTTAGGTATTCCTTATCCAGATATAAGATAGAAAATTTCTGTACAGGTTCTGCAAGGGGTTAAACTTCTCCCGTTCCCTTTTAAATCAGTGTTTGTGGATACTCAGATTTCAAGAGGTGTCAGTACTTCTGCAGTAGCAAGCCCTAGCTTTTTTTTATATTACCTCGGCATGCTGGCCCCCTAGCACAACAGTACTTTTAATAAATTGGGCTTTCATTTAAAGGTCTTGTGATTTGTTGCTGCGAGGTAAAGGCAATGGTTACCCTAGAACTGTGTCCTTTCATACTGTGGATATATTGTATTGCTGTAGCACTGCACGTTTGTTAAAAAGGCTGTTATTTGAAAGGTTAAACTTTTCACATCGCTCATGAAAGCCTGTGAGAAAGGAGAAAGGCAGAGCTATGGATTTGGTAGTGACTCATTTCACCAGGTTGTAATAAACTTAACACCATGTCAAACCTAGAGAGCTTCTGAGCTTGCGAGCTCTACCAAGTGACACATTCCAGAGCGGAGCGGAGCCCAGGGAGCCCCGAGTGTGCCAGGCGGGCCGGTCCTGCTCCCCGTGCCTAAAAAGCCGTGCTGCCCACGGTCCCCAGGCGGGGACAGTGCTCGGAGCGGGCATGGAGCCCATGCGTTTTCCTTCAGCACGGTGAGGAGGAGAGCTGTAGAGCCCTCTCCACTGGCTGCAGGCAGGGTGCCTGCCATCACGCACCACTGCTGGCTGCTGAGGGCCTGGCCACTGCTGGTGTCTTCTTGTCTGCTGTGTGCCAGCTGTGCCACCAGCGCTGCTGCTTGCTTTGGCATCAGGAAATCCTAAATGGTTTTTGGCCTTCTCGTTTGTCTTGTTTTCTGTTTTTCCCTTTTAAATTTCCTTGGCCCTTTTCCCAGCCTGTTGGACTACTGCAAGAGGAAATGATATGATCAGACTGGTGTCGTATGCATATTGAATTCCTGCCATATGCATGGGGGAAAGAAACTGTCTCCCAGAGCCAGAAGATGAGGCAGATAAATGGCCAGTATGGGAGAGTGCTGAACACTCAGCTAAGTAAAGGAAACCTCAAGCCAGACACTGAACTGGGAACTTCATGGGACTAGTACTTAGAAACTGAATTATTTGGGCTCTCATTCTGCACTTAAGCCAGGGTGAATGAAACACAGAGCACACAGAGCTTCTATTTCCCTTCATGTCTGTAGGTGCTGCTGTGGGCAGAGTACCCACCAGACAGCAGGGCAGACTGAGCCAACCATCCTCCTCTCCCCTGGCCTCTGACAGTGTGGGTCAGACATAAATATTATTTATGGGTAGTGGGTAGGACTGTGGGCACATTACCACTAACTTGGGAAGCTTAGAACACACACATACATTTTTATAACTATAAAAATAATTACGCATCTTCTTTAGTTTTTAAACCTTAACCATCAGCACAATGATTGCACAGGTGCCATCGTCAGCTATATAAAGCAATATGAATTACAAAAATTAAATTGAGCAGATGAATAATAAAGATCTCCTCTCCAAAATCCAAATTTTATATTTTCCTTTATTTCCTCATCTCTCCTTCAGCTGTTCACACCATGGTAGTCAATCATTCCTCCATTACACTGGGTTAATTCACTTTATATCATGGCCTGTCATCACAGTTTAAAAGGTTATTTTCTCTTGATTCTGAGACGTTAGAATAAGAGAAAGTTGATCAAGGAAAAAATAAGGATAAAGAAAGAGAAAATATAGAGAGGAAAATGCAATTTTCAAGTTAAGAAGCTTCTAAGAGCACTACTCTTTTCAGTGGGACTCAGGCTTCTCCCACAGGCAAGACAGGCACGCAAAATTCACAGGTACTGTATCTGGAGGTACTGTTGGCTAATTATTATTCCCATACAAGCAAAGCTTCAAGAAAGAAAATGTTGATACCAGGAAATAGCCATCAAAATTAGCTGGTTTAAGGAAAAAATCCAAGTACATTTGTGTGCACTACACACATGAATTGCTGAAAAAATAGAATTAAGGCTTGAGATCTCTTTCATTCTTTGGACTTCTTACTACTCTGGAACCACAGAGAGGCTGTAATTGGCATGCAAACACATTTCTTCACTGCCCAAACTCCATTCACAGTCAGTATAGGATCCCTTTTTCACTGCTGGACTGCTGTGAAATGTTCCCTTACAAAACCAGCTTGGTGGTGTCGGGCAGATGTGCAGCACAACATGAAAAATGTTGCTGTTTTCTGAGCACGGTAGTTGCTGCTTTCCTAGAGAGACTTCTGCAGTGCTGCCCTACCTATGTCCCAGCCCCTGTGATCCCCACGTGTCCCTGTGTTCAAAAGCACAGGGGGAAGGAAGAGGAGAAACTCTTGTCCCTGCTCCCAGCCAATCTCCAGCAGCTTCAGCATTCCATGGCCAACTTAGACACGGGCTGGACCAACACAGGATGCCCTCAGGGCTTGGCAGGCACCTACTGCCTGTAAAAACCCTACACCAAACAGACAATTAGCACTTTAAAGTACTTTTCCAACTCTGCCAGAGTCTCTGATCTTGAAAGAGCATTTGGACAACCTTTTAATTATTCTACCCACTAATACTATTTAACATTTCTTCAGTCAGTAGCATCCTGGTAAGGAGATATTCACATTGTTATTAGAATTGATTCCTTCTCAGTTGGCTTCTCCTCTATTTCTGCCACAGTTTTTCTTTCTCTCCTTTTTTCTTAATTTTTGGAAATGATCAGAATATACAAAGTGTGTCCTTTATCACGGGTCTGTGGTCTATTCCAGGGGGCAGCAAATGCTTTCAGGCCCCCAGAATGAGGCATGCTCCCTGGTTTCTTGCTTGTCTCTTTATTCACAATCAAACTGCTTTCTTTGCAATAAGCGCTAATGATTCGCCACATGCTTAGCTCCCAGACCAAGCACACTGTTAGGTCAGTGTGATTACTCTTTCTGGATAGTTCCCCAGAAGGACAGCCGAGGCTGAGCTCACAGTTCGCACACTCTGTACGGTAACGGCCATGCAGGGGCAGCAATGCCTCAGAACATTGTGGGCAGCATTGAAATTGGGTTGTAGCTGGAAGAATTTATGAATCTGCCATTCCTTTATCAGTTACCATTACAGAAGTAGTGGGACATTTCAATTTCATTTCTACTGCAGGTAGTGTTCCTCTTGAACAATTTTAAGAAATACCATTCAGTTAAAAAAAAGTGTAATTTTTACATTCTTTCACCATATAAATCACCACAGCAACTAAGACTGACTTGTGTTTTTCATGACAGCTCTTTCCTTAACAGCCCATATCTTGAGACACTTTATGAAAGCCTAATAGCTTTTTTTTTTTTGGCAAAAATTAATCTTCTTATGACTTAACTTGCCCCCTGCATGGCAGCAGACTTGGAGAGTGATTGCTTGAAAACATTGACTCTACTTGTAATGGTTACCTAGTGTTTATCACTGGTTAAAGAATCCTGATTTAGTGGAATTCAGAGAGGAGTAGCATATGTCCTTAAGTGTTATTAATAACACCTGAAAACACTTCTGTGACTAAAATACTCTGCAGCTTGGGCTTCACCTCACTAGAATCTGAATGTTTGTGTATTATCTGCACTTCAGAAAAATAGAATAAGGTCCCATGGGATCGTAATGAATGACATTACTTCGATGAATAGTGGAATCTCACAGCCCATGAAGGATGTGTTTGTACATCCTTATCAGATCCACTTACCACAATTAATGTGCTCCAAGCGGAGACTGAAATAGTTTCAGATCCTAGGAACAAAATATGCACCTAGCATGGGCACTGACTATGCAGAGGACTCCTTTTAGTGAAATAAAATTCAGCTTTATTGAAAATTTCAGCTTGTCCCTGTTATTCCTATTATACAAGGGAAGTTTTTGACAGAAAAGTATTTTTACTGGTAATGCCACTCTATGTTAAAATTTTGTAAAAGCTGAACCACGATCATTAGGAAATGAACTCTCGAGCTTTTCATGACAACCCTTTACAGGATTAGCTTCCAAGCCTGGTTTGTAGCACTGAGGCTGATATTTAGAGCCCTGATATACCTATGTATATTTTTTTTTATGAGAAATACGTATTACAATCTCTCTCCTTGTTGCAAGTTGCAACTAGGAATGCAAAAACATGTCAGCCATCTCTTCTGCATTATTCAGCACCAAAGAAGTGCACAAAGGTCAGATGTTTTGGGGGTTTTTATTTAGTTAGAAATATATGATATTCAAACATTAGGAAGCATCTACCATTATTATTTTCAGAACGTGTATAGAGTTTTATGCTTTTAAATTTGACAGCTGACCCATCATTACTACGATCTATTTTCTCTAGTTGTACTGATATGTTAAGTTGTATAATGTAGTCCAGTGTGATTGACAGAGCCTGGAAGCAGTGGATATTTTGAATCTGGCACATCTCTCTGTGTTAAACAGTGTTGCACATAAACACTTTTTAGCATGAAAAGCTTCTTCCTTGAAGGGGAGGAGGAGGGGATGAATGGCTTTTAATCCATAAGCTCCCAGATCTTGCAACACACAGACAGACAATGTCCTTAGATTTAATAAATTAGTGTGTCCAGTACCTGGCAGAAAATGGTTAAAGAAAAAAAAAATTAAAAAATAAGGCAGTTGGATATTGTTTGGCATCAGGAATAATGCTTTTTAAGCACCTGTTTTTTTCTTGACACTCATTCTTGGTGGGTCATTCCATCATATGATTGACTACTTGTTAAATAAAGTCTATCCAGTAAGAATTTTCCTCCTGGGGCCTTCTTCAAGAGCTGCCTACTTACCTTTTTGATTTCTTTCTTAAATCTCAGGATAAACCTTTCCTAGCCTTTTTAATTGGCATAACTCATATATTTATAGCCTCTCTACAGTCCAGTTTTGCCACCTCTTGACTGAGCTTATGAACCTGCTCGGTTCTGTCTTTCTCTATTTCTGAATTTCTCTATATTCTCTGGCCCTTCCATTTCTTTCTTGTTTTTCCCCAGCCCAGCAGCGTTACACATCTGATGGCACAGGCTACCACTAGTGAGAGTTGAGTTTAAAGTGTGGTCTAAGTGATAACCGTGCACAAACCCGGGTGAAATCAAAGGTGCTGCACACACCAAACTGACAGCAGAACTTCACTCGTCTCCTTCAGAGCTGGATTGTCCATCTCTGGAGTCACTTTACAGCATATGCTTTTTGGCACTGCTTTGTGTAAGACTGCATTGTTCTGGTTCAGTTACAGTCAAATTGCAAAGCTAAGCAGATGCACTGCTCCTGCCCAAACAGAAAGGAGCTTTCTTTAAATCTACATATCCAGCTTTCACTGCTCTGGAGAAAGTATTTGGCAAGTAGACAGTAAAGAGAAGACCTGTGCTATGGGACTAATATATTTTACTTTCTCAATACTTTTTAATTTATGGCATATTTAATGTCAAATGTCAATTGATAAACAAAATGACCTGACTTTAGTGTTTTGTTCAACAGATGATTTTAAAACCAGCCTTAGTAATGTCACCATTGTGAACCCCATTAAAATCCAGTTTATTGGAAATACACTAAATTATACAGCCAAACATTTAAGAGGCATTGCTTCTCTTTCCCTACATTACACTGGAACTCATGAGTAGTGTGGGAGAAGCTGGTGGAGTTGAGTCAGAAAAAGCACATGGGCTGGTAGTTCTGAACCATGTGCATGTAGAAGAAATGTGTGTTCTCACACTTACGTGCTAATACACAAAGAAATACGTGTAAATACATAACAGCTAATTGCTGTGCTTATAGAAAGCCTTATTAATTAAGAAGGTCCCCAACTTTCATTTTTGAAATTATTATGAAGGGCACAGTTTTTTGGATGGATTGTTTTGAAGTGAGAATCAAGGATGTGTCTTCATTCCTTTCTGCAAAATTTGCAGCATACTGGCTAATAAGAAGAGTTTCTGTTGGTCATCACTACTAAATAATTATTTTACATGCCTGGCTGACAGTGGGAAATGCATGATCTTTGCATGCCAAACCTGTGTATGTTTGTTATGAAGACACAATTGAACTACACTGAGATAAAAAATCAAAGTATGCAGGCTGCTGTTAAAACTGCTATGGCATCAAATATAAATGGTATAATGCCATTCATCACTTTGTTTAGAAGTTTTTACACACTTAGCATAACCTTGTATTACCTTGCTAAAAAAAGTGTCAGCTGCTGTGAAAACATGCAATTTGTTTGGATTGGAATCAGCATTTTGGTACCAGCAGAGCTGTGAGAACGAGGTCTCTGTACCCCTTCTGTACCTGTGAGCCAGCAGAGGGAGCGTGGAACGCTGCCCATGCCCAGCGTCTGAGAGACATTAGTGAGTTCTGGCTAGAGCTACCATGTCAGCACTGTCATTGCAGCCTAATCTGGGACATCTTCCCAAGGACTTTGTGATGAACACTGTTTGCTAGTCCAAATTCTTACTTGCAGTTTTCAGCTTTTGCACCACGCAGTTTGGTTAGCAGCATCTCCCACGTGAAGCTCAGGGATACTGGTCTGCAGTCAGTCATGCAGAGTCCACCCAGGGCTGTAAAAGCTGTGGAGAAAACAAGCACCATGGGTTTGAGTAGAAAAGAGTAATTTGATGTCCCAGACAAGGCTATTCCTAGTTAAAATTTCTTAGCACATTTTAGGCTTGGCTTTCACACAAGAAGAACAACAAATTAAGAATTTTACTACTATACCAGTGATCCTGCTGACAGACTATTGGGCTGAAGGGAGGCACCCACAAAGAATTTTGCATCCCTTCTTAACAAAAAATAATGTTTGACCCAGGAATTGTGCAAAATGTTCATGTTTTCCCCTTTCTACTTAAAATACCAGCAAAGGAGTATTTCAGACCTTTACACAAGATTCCCATAATTCCAGTGGCAGGAATGACATCAGTTTTTAAAGCATAAAAGGCACCTCATCTAGGCTCAGAACTGTCAGTAGTAATTACAAACTTTGTTTTCAAGTATAATCAATTCTTTATTTATGGTGTGAAATGTTTTTTACCCTTTTGAACTTTCACCATTCTAAGCCAAGCAATATTGTTGGCATGTTCCTTTAAAAATAATTGCTTCTGGACTGAGAAATTGAATGTCAAGTTCCAAGTTGATGTAAATTAAATGGGTTGTATTAATAGTCTGGCCTGTGGTAGGAGTGAGGGTTTCAATTCTGGGTTTGACTTCAGGACATGACCTCTTGATCACACAGGTCAGCACAGATGGGAAATATTGAAGAGGTACCCCAGGTTGACATGGGGAAGAAAGTGTCTAGAACTGATGTATCACAGACTGTCTGATCCATTAAACAGGAGCTCAGAGAAAAAAGGCCCAGGCTCCTCAGAGAAAAAAGCTTAGTTGTCATAGGTTCATTACGCTCTTCAAAAAAAGGGTTGGAAGGAAAATCACAATGATGGAAATCCTCAGGGCTGTCATGTACACATAATCTTCTAAACCTCCCTGGATTAACACTGCCAAGCCTGTGTACAGGGGGAATGGAGTAAGGAACCCAAATATTCTTAACTTCTACAGTACAATTATGTGCCAGATTTCTCACCTGTGGCTGTTAAAAAGAATTATTTTACAAGATACAGCATTTTGAAATTGAAAGCAGGACATCTATACAGCTGAGAGACACACTTAGGTGACCGTGTCTTGGGAAGAATTCCATCCGCGAGAGCAACCACATTCAGAAGGTCAGGCATTACACAGTTCTTCAGAGGGAAGGAACGGGTGAATTGGGGTGAAGTTTATACATTATATTTTATTAAGGCAGGCTATCTCCTCCTTTAAAACTGGCTTTAATTTCAACTTCTGAGCAACCCCAGCTCTCTCAGTTTCTCCTCATGACAGATTGTGCAGTTCCTCAGCCCCTTCAGGGCCCGTGGCCGGATCTGCTCCAGTATTGCTGCTCCTTCTGTGTACCTGGGGAGAGCAGAGCTGGGCTTGGCGTGGTCTCCCTGGTGCTGAGCGGAGGTGAAGAGTCACCTCCCTTGGCCTGGTGGCAAAAAAATTCCCAACACAGCCCAGAAGTCTGTTGGTCCTCTCTGCTGCCAGGGCCCATGTCTGCCTCATGCCCAGTTTGCTCAGAGCATGGCAGAGCTGCTCTCCGGCCAGCTGGCCCCAGCTTCTTTTGCTGGATGGGCTTTTTTGTCCCCAGGTGCAGGACTTGGAAGGAGAATCCCTTTGCAGAATTTCATGGGCTTCCTGAAGATTACCTATTTCCCCAGCTTGCTGAGGTTCCTCTGAATGGCAGCACAAACTCTCAGGTGCATAAAGAGCTCTTTTTAATTTTGCATACATACATACATACATACATATATAGATATATGCAGTTCCCATTTTAATTGTTAATAAATAAATCGCTTTAGTGCTTTTGTTGGATTGGACTCGGGAATTTTGCAGTTTGCTGGCAATTAATTAGCACTGATGAGTCCCAGGTCTAAGGTCTTCTCAAGGACATAAAGAACATGTTGGGATTTTGAGTAATAAAAAGAAGCTGATAAAGTGAGCACTGAAACTAATTTTATGTGATATACTACATAAAAGCTCTTATATTAATTGTTCCCTGTAGCATCTAGCTCTTAATTATACAGTGTTTGCTAATAAGAGGAACAAGTGATAAAGCCCAGTATTTTTATGTCTGTTCATTGGCACTGTTTGAAATAAACTCAGAGGTGACTCTAGTAAGGCACAACCTGCTTCTGTTTAGGTGCCTGGACTGATTTTTTCAGGTACAAGGAGAATTTCAAAGAAGTTAAGCTAGCCTTTTGCTGATGACCTGGATGCTGATCCCTTTAAAAACATTTGAATTAACTTAGAAAAGGACTTCTGTTGATTGTATAAGGAGAACCAGATTAAGGAAAACACTTTCTTTCCCGGGCTGACGATGAACTTTGCACTTTCTTAATAAACAGTCTTGGAGAGAAGAAAATAAACCTGGTATAGACAGCTAATTTATGCTGATAATTAACTGCTAGAAGTAGATTTGGTGGATCTGATTCAGATTGCTCTCCCACTGCTGTAATTCTACAAGTCTGGCTGTGCTAACAACATGACACTAATACAGAGAATTATAATGATCAATACAATTATGGCTGTTAGTCTCTATCCTGTGGCACTATTTTTTCTTAAAAAAGAGGGTTCAGAATCTGTTACTAGTCCTGTTTGTGAGGCCAGAACATCATGGTAAATCACTGCCTGTAGTACCAAATAGAGAAAACTATTTAAATGAACTATGAAAAAATCTGCACAGCTACAGAAGTTAAATGTGACACATATAGACATATTAAAACCAGATTCAATCTAGCTAAATCTCATACCTCTAATATGCTCCAGGAAATTCCCCATCAGGCAGCCAGGATTCCATGGCAAGCACACACAGTCCTAGCTGAGGTCCATGCTGTCCTGCTGCCATCAGGATTGCTAAGTGACCAGGCAGAAATGAAGCTAGTTTGGGTCTCAATCTCCCCAGCCTCAAGAGGAGTTCAGCATATGAAACCTGGGATGAGCAAAGCCACCATTTAGATGAGTTTTCACACTAAAAAAGAACATACTGCAGGGAATGAGGGGAATGAACACTGCTGCTGAAGTGAAAAGAGGTATGAGCCTCTGCCCTTCCCACTGACACGGAGTGGGGCTGAAAGATCACAGCCCAAAGTCTCCAGTCTTCTGCATCTACATCTGCTCTAGAGCAAGTCACAGCTTACCCAGGAAAGAATACATGCACAAAAATAATAAAAAGTGGATAATTCAGCATAAAAATCTTGGCATTTTTTTCCTATATTTAAAGTGATAGTAAATAATGTAAATATATATACTCTAGGAATAGAGAAATGTGATTATACACAGCATAGCCATGCTCTTTATACAGTTATGCTGTGCACCTCAAAATGTTATTTGACACACAGCATAAGCATGTTGTGTGCAGTCACCCATTTATATTTTACATTTCTCTATTCTCACATCTCCATTATGAATTAAAGTCTATAGACCCTATTAAAATTATGATTTTTCTGGCCTTCTGGCTATCTCAGTTTGTTTCAATAAGGACTGACAATAAAGTTATGTAAACATAGTCACTTTTGCATGTTGTGGATATTCATATTAGTTATAACAAAATGAGAAAATCCTGCAAATGACTGAAATTTTCCAGAGCACCATTTCCCGGGCAGAAGCCGTCTCACACTAGACAGCACAGTGGCTGTGCTTGCCTAACTCAGTTAAAACAAATAGGAAACAGCCAACAAGAGACAAGGTAGAAAATCCCTTTTAGGGGAGACAAGACACTGTGTACACTTTTCAGTGTGTGTGTTCGTCAACAGCAAGCACTCTTTTAAAGCCCTTAAGTGTTTGTAGTGATGCCTTAAGTTTTAGCTTTTATATTTTTCAGATTCTGCTGTTTTAGTGTGTAGTTCTGTGTTTCATACTAAGTGTTGGGAAGCTCTCTTCACAGAGTAGGTAGACAAAACAATTCCTTTTCTAGCTTGGGACCAAGGACAACCGACACAATTTCAGGCCCAAGAGCATAAACGACAGTGAATTTAAGAGAGAAGAACAAGGAGGGTGGAACTTCATAACCTGAAGGTATAATTGGACAATTAACTCCAATATGCTGATGGACCAGAACTTATGAAAGAGTGGGACCTCAAAATGGGTCGTTCATTTTTTTGGGGTTCATCTCGGGTGTAGCCCGGTCGGGCTCTTGTACTGCCCAGGGTGTATCCGTTGAGGCCTTTTAATAAATACCTGCTTTAGCCTTTTGCTCTGTCTACTCTCTGTTCCAGGTCAGCCTTCCAAGGCATCAGTAGGATGGAAAATTAATTTGTTTTCTAATTCCAAAGTGAATCATATGCTCCAAACAGATTTTCAATTCAATGAAACATGACCTTGTGTGATCTAATTAAACAACTCAAAGGTATTGGTTGTTTTAAGATCCCTCTGGATATACTTCAGTTCAAATGCACACACATCATCTAAATGTACAAGCTCATAAATCTACAGAAAATGCAAATCAGATCATTAATGCTTTGAATTTGACAGTCTTGCCACTGTTTTCTAACAGGTAATACATGAAAAAATCATGAATTACACGCAATCTTTTTTCCAACTTACAGAGTACACCAAAAAACCCCATACTGGAAAGCAGAACACCAAATATCTTTCTTTGCCTTCTAAATATCTGGTCCAGAATCAGGGATAAAATAACAAATTCTTTAAAACCTGTTATTAAAACTTCTTCTCTGGATGATGTCCTGACCCTTTGAGTGGAGCACTGGACCAGATGATGACCTTTGAAGGTCCCTATCAAACTAAATTTTTCTATGATTCTGTCCTGATTCCCTGTATTTTGTGAATTAACTTCTCTGCTCCAGTGCACATGGCTGTTTGATTACAAAAAAAACCCACATCTGTTCCTGTTATTTTCTAAATTTTTTGTCTCTGGTATTGCTCCCATGGTCTCCTTTTCCCACTCTCAATTTTAGCCCAGATCTCTGTGTAGACCTTATCTATGATCTGCAGTCTTTCACAGCATCCCTCATACATCCTATGTGATTGATGGCCATACATGTGTACTCTGTTCTCTTACTACCCCCAAATGCCCACATGTCCAACAAGAATTCTGTCTCAGATGCCAACACAAGTATCTTTGGAGGCACCATTTTTTAATTTCCTTTTCCCCAGTCACATCTTTCACTACCTTTTCATATCATTAGTCTCCAAAATCTTACCTACTCTTTTTTTCCATCACCTTTCTCTACTTTAACCTGTCACACCCTGTAGCTGTGCTCTCCTTTTTCTCTTCTCCCCTTCCTATCTCATGGCCATCAGTATGGCCATAGTTACAACACGTTTGTGCAGCCAGAAAACCCACTCCAGAAAGGATGCTGCCTGGGAAAATTGGGCTGCCAGCACTTGATTTTCTTCCTTGCCTCCATCAGTCAAAGTGAGTGCCACGCAGGGACATATTTCTTCAGCGCGTTTCTCTTTACTCCAGATTCAGACCCTAATCCCACAATTGGATCCACATGGCTGGCCGTGCAAATTGAAATAGGGGCTGGAGGTGCAGGCTACAAGCAGCAGCGTTGCTGTGCTGCCCTGGCAGGACACAGCCCTGGCTCTTGCCAGGCAGTGGCCCCTGGCCCCTGGCCCCTGGCCGTGCCGCGCGCGTGGCTGCGCCCGGGGCCCTCCCGTCCGCCCGGGAGCCGCAGCCAAGCCCAGCCCAGACGGCTGGTTTCAATATTTCTAAAATAAAATAAACACACCAGATCTCACTAAACAACTAATCACCTATGGCATGTACATGATTTTCTTCTTCTCTAATTTTTTTTTTTTTCTTTTCAAATAAAAACTATTTTAGGTGTGACAAAACATGTGAAACAAGTGGAAAAACATTTCCAAGTACTTTTGCTCTCAGAAAACCTTTACTGATTGAAGAGATTAAGGGATTGGGGGTTTTTACTACTTTAAAAAAATCCATTTTTACTGAAAATTCAAACTAGTCTATGAAGCTTCGGGCCAGCAACATTTAAAAAGATTGAATTACAGCATGCCATTCTGAATGTAGCACATTATGAATTCCATATCCCTCAGCTAAAGTGACATATTTAATGATTAAGCCAAGCCACTCAACTCTATTTTAATTTTTTTTTTCCTAGCCAGTATTAACTTTATACATACATTTCAAATGGCAAGAGGAAAAATAGCAGAATAGTGAATTTGTCTGCAGTAAAGGAATAACTAGCAAGGGCTTACGACTTTACAAAATTAGAGTTCTGTGTGAAAGGTATCATGTGCAAATTAGCCCAATGTTAAAAAATGCTTATTATCCTGCTATTTTTAAGAATCCTGTTTTCCATGTGCTCCAGCTCTGCTCTGTGTTCTGTCCTTCATTTTACACAAGCTTTTCTGCCAGGAGAGCAACAGAAATTGCCATGCAAGATGAGAGCACTGGTCACATTAAGTTTGGTATCAAATGTAAGCCAGTTCTTTACTGAAGAAAAATAGGTGGAAAAAAAAAAAAAATCCATTTAGATACCCTTCACTTGCTCTGCACTGATATACATAAAACTTCCTTCCTGACCTGCATGGTGACTGATTTATACCCACAAGCATGGGGTTTAATTATGATGACACAGAGATGGTCAATTTATTTCCTTGTGCTTGCTCATGAATGTGCATTTCCTCCTTCCAGCAAAAAGTAATTATCTCTTTGCAATTATCTGCACAGATGTGGCAAAGTTAGAATTTTCATGATTGTCTGCTAAAACCTGGGGCCCTAAAGAATATGTGCTCTGCCAGATCTTTCTGTTGGCCTCAGGATTAATGAGTCCCTTGAAGAGAGAGTTGTTTGTACCTGGGGTAGGATTTTATAATGGACATTTCCAAAACTCTAAAGTACAGGTGGAGAAAGCGCTACTGCAAACTCTTTGTCTTCCATAAAGTATATTCTAAAGGGGATGCTACAATCTGAGTTTCTCGGAGGTTTACTCCTGCTTGCATTTGATACCTGTATGCGTAGAGATACCTGTATGTGCATAAGTATAGTTTGTATAGTTTGACACATCCACAGCTCAATTGCTGGGAATTATTTCATTCAAGGGAGGCACAAAACCATGGAAAAATAGAAGGAAGGGACAGACATGCAGATACCATTTGGACTGTGTGTGGGTCTGAGGTAGCATCTGCTGGCTTGTGTCTCACTGTATTTTTGTCTCTAACCAATATTTAAGGATCCGCAGTAGACTTTATGACTCCCAGTGGGCATCATAAGCAAAGGCTTTGTCATCTTACTATCATTAGAAATATTTTCTTAGAGTGTGACCTGGATGTTCCTTGTGCAGGCCAAACCTGTGACTTTTTCACCTGTTTGCTGTGGTTTCAGGGCAGTGAGTGCTCTCTTTTCTATACTGAAAAACTCTTACCACATCCCATTTCCTCTGCTTGTCTTTTGACTGAACAGCTGTATTTTTTTAACCTCTTCTCATAAGCCATTTATTCGTGACCTGTGATCATTCTTACTGCTTTCCTTGAATTCTTCCTAATTGATCCAAATTTTTGCAGTGCAGAACTAAAAGTGGACTCAGTGGAACTGAAGCATTGTAGACTGAAACTATTGTTCCACCTGATTGCTGATTATTCTGGCCTGAAACTATAGAAACTGCGTGAGCTCTTCCAGAATTGAATATAATCTCTTTCAGACCATTTCTCCAGTTTCTAATGTTCACCTATAAAGATAATTTTATCTGTAAAAAAAATCAGAAGTTTCACTTAACCCTGCTTTATCAGACAACTTACTAGGCAAGCTTTCTGAGCCAACATCCACATCTTTTATGAAAACACCAGCCAGAGCAAAGCCAGAACAATCCCAAACCATAATCAAATCCCAGTTTGACAGGGAACCTTTGACAATTACTTTCTGAGCAGGATTACCCAAGTTTTATACCTGCTTTATGGTGGTTTCACGTGGAATTTTCTCTTTGGTTTGTATATGAAAATGTTATTAAACACAATATCTGACTGTAATTAGAGTCTCTGCTCCTGGCAAGTTTGTTCAAACTCCACCAGTGGTTCTGGCACAGCTTCGGGCTGTTTGCTGAATGCCCTGCTCTGAACTTCTCCTGCCTCAGTGTGCCACCAGCCCCGTGTTGCCACTGAGCTGTAAGAGCAGATGTCTGTCCCCACCTGTTGACTCTGCCCACTCATAACCTTCCTTCAGAGTCCTACTGTCACAGTCACACTGCCAAAGGAGTGACAGTTACTGAGAACCTCCAACTTCTCGCAATATTCAAAATAAAGCGCACATTAAACATCAAACTGCAGCACGAGATGTCTGATTAGCACTACTAATCAAGGGCATTCACACTAACCTATCAAAATGAACTTTATTTTGTTTAAAGCTATCTTACTCAACTTTCCAAGAGTCAGGGTGAAATTTTTACCCTTTAGTATTTAATTGTATTATAGGAAAACTTACTTGATGCCTGTGTCAGAGGCTAGAAGAAGCATCAGCTTTCTGAGCATCTTCATAGGAGCAGTTGTGAACTGTAGATTAAATGAATCCAAATTGTGTTCTGTGTATGAATCTTTTGGTGAACCTAAATCCAAATGTGACGCAAGGTCAGGAATTTCCTAATTAGTGAATAAATGAGTTAAAAGAAGAAATTGATAAATGTAAGTGACAAAAATAATGTCTGCTGCTAAAAATATCACAGAAATAAGTAGTTAAATCTCCTGAACTCAATTTTCCCCTCCTTAAATTTGGTCTAAATCAAAATGTGTTGCTCAAGAGCTGAAGAAAAAAAATGTTAGTAAATAATTTTTACGTGTCTTTAGCACACTCAAAAATCTAGAGACACAGACTTCCATGAAGTAGAGAGATCAAATGGAACAAAAATACTTTATAAATAAAGAAACAGAATCAAATTTTAGATCCTTTCTATCTGCTTATTGAGATGTACAGTTTCTCTGAATGACAGTGACCATGACAGAGTTGATCTGGATTAACAAACCTCTTGAAAGGAGAAAAAAGTCTTAAAAAACAACACCTTGCAAAACAACAACAAAAAAAGTGGCCAATCAGTTTTGAATGGATCCTAATAATATGCATTTCTGTGAAACACAAACAACATTCAGTGTGAGCACGAACTTGGAGAAAAAAGAATTTAAATAGGATACGTATCTATTGTATAAGCAGTTTAATGGGTCTTACTCTAAGCCTTGTTGATCAGGCTTGGGCAAAATACACCATCAGACTACATCAGCAGGTACAGAAGTGGAGCAAGCTAATCCTGGAAAGGAAGCCTTTAAACTAAGAACTGTTGTGAATTTTACAGAAATTCACTCTGTCAACCGCTTAAGTGCTAAACAATCTTTTTCTTTCGGAAGTTTTCCTATGGAAAAAGATGGTTGCAACTAGGATACAAGTTTACATCATTTTAATGACAATGTTTACAGGTAAATATTTTCTTTTTGTGAATTTGCATGTGCACTTAGACTGTATTGAATGTGTAGCACCTATGCAGATTGCTTGCTTGTAGTTTCTCGATGTTTATTTAGTGTCAGGGGACTGGCAAGTAAAAACAGATTCCTAACCAAAGGTGTGTATCAAAAGTGTCATTTGGATAATACTTTTTATAATTTTTAATCAAAATGACATCGGAAAAATCAGTGGCATTCAGCAGAATTGTGCTTGAATGGTTGCTTTTGTCATCCTGCTTCTGCAGGAAACCTTTGCTGCTAAATTTGAAAGAGAGACTTTAATTAAGAGGTTGATGGTTAAAAAATAGCCACCATATAATAATAATGGGTAAGTGAAAAAAGGAGACAGATGAGTGATCTCTCAAACTATCATACTGAATCAAAGGAACTGTTTCATCTCTGTTTTGAAAAAAAAAACTTCACAGGTGGAAAAAGTAATCATCTTAAAAAATATTCACATTATCTGAAATTTTATGTCGGTGTGTAGTATATTTAGAAGAGAAAATCCTGTATGATTCTACTTTACTTTTTCCCTTAAAAACACGAATATGCTTAACTAATGCATAGAACCACTGAAAAAAATGGTAGCCTTTGTGCTTGTTTTGGTATGTCTTACATCTTTTGAGAATACTTTTTTTGCATGCTAATGTCTCCAACCTGAGCTATTTGAACTGCTTATACAGTTCTATAAATATTGACTAATCCTTTTATCTAGAGTGCTTTTATCTTGACTGACAGTGGTCTTTGCTTGCACAGCAATCGGCAGATAACAAGCAGCATCAACACCACTTGCAAGAACAGCTGATTTATTTATTCTTGATATGAGAAAAGTGACTTATTATTTGTCTATATTTTGTTTGTGACCTATATTTGTGTTTGTGCTAGTCTTACTATGAAGTAGTAGGCCTATACATGTAAGTGCATACACGTATATCTATATGCACAACCTGCTAAAATAATTATTTTGCAATGTATTTTTAATATAATTTCTTAAAAAATAAGCATTGTATTGAGACACTGAAGTGACTATGAAATTTATGTATTTAAGTGGCTCTATAAGAATCACTTTAATAACTGATACTATTCATTTTCTATAGGCAGAGAACACACTAATAATAATAATGTGTGTACCTCCTCATAAAATTAATTTTATTTCTTTGTTGGATTGATGATTTCTTTTATCAAGTGTCTTAACTAAATTTAAAGATAGAAATAGATATGATTTCCAGAAAACTTTTTGCATTCTCATTCAATAATTGTGTTAATTTTATGTCTTACCTGATGAAGTAGAGAACAACATAGACACTAAAGATGATTGTAAAGGTAAATGCATCTGTATCATCCTTTCCACAGGCAAGTCACTGTTGCAAAGTGTGACTCGGACCACAAGTTGCAAGGCAAAGGGAATGTCTGGCAGGTGCTGTGGGATAGTAAAATAACGCAGGGAGAGTCACCACACGTTACTGAAAATGCAACAGCTAAGGACCTAGCCATTCACAATGCTGATTTTTTTATGAAAGGTTTCACAGGGGCTTCCAGTCTCTAAATCCTTAAGCACAGTCTGTCCACTCTGAAGGCCTATGACAAGGCTAAGCACAATCTGATCTAAGTGCTTGTGGACTGGACTAATTTTTATCTTTGACACAAAAACCCCAAAGAGACCTGCCTTTCTACTGCCATCATATTAAAACTGAGTTGTATAAAAGACCCAGGGACACACTGTTCTCCATGGAGGGGAAATCCATCCTGTTTCCCTGTTCACACAATTCCCTGTTCTCAGAGCAGGGAAGGGAGCAGTATCAGGCAGGAGATGTACTAAAACATTGACCAAAACAGGAAACAGCTCAGTAACTCCACTTTTCAGATACAGGAATAGCAAAAGCAGAACAAGTTGCTAACACTGAAATTGCCACAAACTGGACAAAGCAGACATGGCTCTGTCCCCTAGTCAGGAACAGTTTGGGAACTGCACTTCACTTGGGGAAAGTCAGCCCCAGTGAGTCGCCTTTCTGCCAGATGCCACTGCACATTAATGTATACACAGACACCTCTCATTGGAATAAAGATGAGCCTGGCTGGAGAACAGAGAGAGACTGCTGCAGCAAAACCCCACTGCCAGGCCAGGGAGATGGCACTAGCTGTGCTCGATAGCCTGAGGCTTCAAGGGGAAAGTCGATGTATGCTTTAACTGAGGACTGATGAGTGAGTTGGATCGCTGCAGAGAGTCTTTTGTGTACCTGCTACGACCACTTCACTCTGGCTAATCTTTTAAACAAATCTCTCCCAGTTCTCAGTTCCCTCCTGGCTCTCCTGTACTTACCACTCTCCTAGATGGGGCCAGTTAGAACGGTGATTGAATGAAGTGGACAGGCAAGGAATTAGCCTGAGTAACTACACTTACCTACTGCTATTTGAAGCAATTCATTGTGGCTGAATGCTGCTCTGTAATTTTCCATGAGGAATGGATGTGTTTTGTTAAAGAAATAAAGCCTGATGTGATTTTGTACATAAAGCTAGGTGTGGTGCCTGGTACACCCAGCTGCCACTCCTTGAGCCTCAGCACATCTCATTACCTGATTTACAGACAGCAGTTTTACTGTGGAGATGGATGAAAAGTTATCTATTTAATTTGTGCTGGTGACACTAGTTTGAAAACTATCTGCACACTGTTTCTCATTTTTCTCTAAGATAACTATGAAGGGAAGTGGAAATCTTAAGAGTTGCACTTAGCATGAATTATCAAAAAAGTATTTGGATATTTTGACTGCTTCCAAGGGAGATGAGAAACAGATTTTCCCTGATCCACTGCATGCATATCAGTCACTTGATTGCTTTATAGATGAACAACAGTGCAGAGGGATAAAAAAATTAGTTTTACAAGAGGAACAGATTTGTTTTTCTTTGTGAAGTGTGATCCAGCAGACCCACTTAGGCCACATCTATCCAGTTACAAGGGAGTTGAGATAAGGAGTTCTCCTTTTACCAGATATGTCAGAAGCCAAGCATTATATTGAAGAAGAGGAAATATGAGACTGTATTGACAGTCTCCTGCAGAAGTGCTCTTATCACCAATCAGCCTCTGAGATGTTTGAGAGAATATTCTTTTCATCTTTTCTTGCTTGGTATTTTGTATAGAGGAGAGGTAAAAAAGTTCCCCTGTAGTACATACTTTTTGCAGTACATACGTTTTTCAGGCATGTTCACCCACTTCTCAGTCTGACCCTTGTCAGATATCACTTGATATCTCATGACCCCATGTCAGATATCACTTATAAGTCCTGTGACTCTCACTTGAAGAGTGTTGCTCCAAGATGTTTCATATGGGACCAGGAATAACAGTCTGTAGTTTTAACACTGTTTGAATGAACACGAAAAAGAAGGACTGACCAGCAGATCATACTCCAGCTCATCCCCATACTATATTATGGATAGGAATTAAGCAACAGCTCTTGAGGTTTTTGTATGTGATAAACAATTCAGTTCCTTACAAGGCATTCTAAATTTCTACCACAGGATATGTGGGAAACAGTTTCTTGATCCCATCTGATGATGTTTATCTTAATTTCATTACATTATCCATATCAAAACTGTCCATTTGTTTGGTTCTTTTCTCCAAAACATGATTATCACTTAGGTGTTTAAATAATACTTTGCACAAGGAAACCATGACAATTAAATGGCCTTTTTATATTTAATTTTTTTTTCAATTTGTCCATCATCTATTTATCAAGGTATTCCCCTCTAATAATAGATAATTTAATAAAACATATTATTAAAAGTGTTATTTTGGTCTCCAGTTATTCAAACCAGAATTCCTAATTATTTGTTTATTCTTCAGGTACTCACTGTGATGAAGATGTCAACGAATGTTACATGAACCCTTGCCAAAATGGTGGGATCTGTGAGAATTTTCCTGGAAATTACACTTGCCATTGCCCACCTGCAGACAAAGAAGGGATTTTTTACGGTGGCTGGAACTGTACAGAAGTCCTGCATGGCTGTACTGATCATCAATGCCAAAACAATGGAATATGTATCCCGCATTTAAAAAATGGCCAACACGGATTCAGCTGCATATGTTCACCTGGGTATACTGGAATACACTGTGAAACCATAACCACATTTTCTTTTCAAGGAAACAGTTTCCTTTTGTTGAAGAATCCCCAGACCCATAAAAAGGATTTTTTCTATAATATAAACCTGAGGTTTCAAACTGTGCAACCCACAGCTTTTCTGTTTCACCGAGGGGAGAAAAACACCTTTGCAAAGTTGGAATTACTGAATGGCTACTTGCACTTATCCGTGCAAGTCGATAATCAGCCACAGGCTCTTTTGCATATTCCACATAATGTCAGTGACGGAGAATGGCATTCAGTGGAGGTAACCTTGGCAAGAGCTGTTATTCTTAATTTGCTTGACAGCTCTTGTGTAGAATCCTGTCTCAATAAAACGTCTGCTAAGATAGATAACGAGCCAGTGATGTTTGCGTTTCAGAGCACGTTTTTGGGCGGCTTACCAGTGGGGAACAGCAACTCTCTACAGAACACCTTTAATACACATTCTGCACCTTCATTTGTAGGCTGTCTTCAGGATATTGAGATAGACTTGAATGTTATTACTCCAGAGAATGTATCATCTGGGTCATCTTTAAATGTCAGGACAGGATGTAGTAAAAGGGACTGGTGTGACCCTCACCCGTGCCAGAACAGGGGACGCTGCATCAACCTGTGGCTGAGCTACCACTGCGACTGCTACCGGCCCTACACAGGGCCAGACTGTGCAACAGGTAAGGGAGCAGTGCCCGGGTTTGTTTTATGTGCCTGCTGAAAACACGGCCATAAGCAATCCTGTTTACCTGGCGGTGAAATGGCGTGACCCGTAGGATCTCTGGAGCTGAATGTCAAGTGGTGAGCCAGTGCAAGAGGTTAGTAGCGGCACACTTTTTTTATTTTCTAGTTAGTCTCCCAGGAAGGCTGCTTCTCCGCCTGACAAAAAAAAAGATGTCAGGCTAAATGGTGGATTCCACTCCTCTTGTTTTAAAATCTCCTCAGTGCTCTTAGCTCTCCATAAACTCTGAAAAACTGTAGTTCACTGGAGGTTTCTACTCCATGCTGAGTAAAATTTAGAAAGCAAGCAAGTCGCTTGGAGTTTAGGACTTATTTTCAAAGCATTCTTTGAAAATTTTATCCTCGAGTTCTCTAGGCTTTTATAAAGAGATTCATTTAAGGCAATGAAAGGCAAGCAAAAGTACTGCAAGTTAAAAAAAGACAGATTCCAGTTTTAAAAAAATGAATGAGATTATACTCTTAGCTTAATCTGATTAGCCCAAGGAGCAGGCAGGGCTTCAGCAGCTGGAAACAGGGTCCATTCATCCCTCAGCTGGTCCCAAGGCGAGGCTGGACAACCCCCAGTGCAGGCTGCTGTTCCCAGAGAGCTGCGCAGGGACCAGAGGGAGAACATGTCCCTGTCGGGGTGAGCAGAAGAGCTCGTATCAGCAAGCAGCTTCCATGGCAGTGGTGAGCAGGAGCACAAAAGCTGCAGATGCCTGTAGCACTTTCCCTGCTACAAACGATCTTTGCAGTGCAGGCTGGGGCCAAGTGGAAGGACAACAGGAGGTCCCTGTCCAGCTCCCTGCTGCATCTGCTGGGTGAAGCCCCCTAGAGCTGTAAATACAGCAACGCTCAGGAATGCTTTAGGGTGAGCTCTGTAATCCTTCCCCAGGCAAAGTTTTAGGGATTTCAAACAAGCAGTTTTGTTTAAGAAAATTGCACAGGACTAAGTCTTCGTGCCGTGCCCTTGCCTCTGCCTTCCTCATCCACACATGGTCAGCAGAGCAATGTTTAGGGAGCAAGAAATACACGCGTACGTACACATATATATACACGTAAGTACATTTATGTAGATATTTTTGCCAAGTGGACTGGAAAAAATTAAACACAACAGCAGAGCCATGGTCAGATTGGAATGGACAGATCCTAAACTGGTGTAAACTGGCATGGCTGCAGTGCTGCCAGTGAAGCTACATTGATTCACATCAGCTGAACAACTGGCCTCAGGGGTTATTGTATGCATTGCTGCAGAAAGCTGGGCCTTCAAATACATTTCAAATGTTTGAATACAACTTCATTTTGCATGCTCTACCTAATACTTATCAATACCTTTCAATAGTTTTTCCTTTTGGTTTTATTGCAAAATGACAAAGTTTGAGAGGTAATTGTAACAGACTTCTTTGAAGTGTAGCTGTAATTTATCCAAAGATTTGGAAGGGCAACTTTTGAATATAAGACAACATCTGGGAAATATGTTTGCCTCCTTATATGAAGCAAAATTAAAACCATTCAGGGCCAGGAGCAGCTTATACTGGCATTAGAACTGTTGAGAGTGATTAGAAAGCATGCTTTTTTTCTTCCTGCTGACCACAATATTCCTTGCTAATCATGGCACCGTGCCATTTTGGTGCATAGGTTCTAGATATATGTCACATGTGAAAGACTGTGGCAGGTTTCTAAAGAGGCAGAGTGGGGGAGACTTGTGGTAAAGGATAGCATAAGAAATGCTGGTATCTTTCTGAAGAAAAGTTGCTGCCAAGTATTTAATTGACAAGAGGCAATATTTTCTCTACATATACAAAATAACAAACAGATGTTGACTCATTTTGATCAACATCCAGATGTTGTGACCCAAGAGGTTAATATTGACCAAGGTGATGCTAGTCATCTCATCAAACAGATCAGGCTGATGATATATGTGTATATTTATAAATAGAGAGAAATGTGACAAGGTAATTGTAAACATTAAATACCTTTCTGGAGATCAAGGCTTCTTTCTAATATTGACGTTGTGGAATCCTCAGTTCAGCAGAATTTTTTTTTTTTTTAACCCTCATGAAAATAGTGTCTCAGACTCCAGTATCACCTTAGGAGAAGATAAAACTCTTGTATATAGAAATAATTATTTGTTGAAATTGGTGTTTTGAGGCATTAAGTCTGTTTAACAAGTAGGTATAAGTATATAGGCAACCTTATTCATAGAAATAAACTATTTCAAATTAAATTAAGAAACTGTCTGTTTAGGAACAAGTATGGGATTTATTCCTGTTGCTGAATAATATTACTCCATAGCAGTGCAGTGTGGTTATTAAGGGTCTGTTGGGGCTTCATGGTCAGTCCCCTATTTTCCTCATTTTTTTTAATGCAGTCATAAAAAAAGGCAGCTCTGCAGGCAGAAAGTTGGCCTATGACATCCTGCTCCAGGAGTTTTACTGCACAACAGATAAATGAATATTTAGCTATTAAAGCATTTTTAAAAAGCTTGGTTTATTTTTTCTAGGAATTTGATATATGAAAAGTAGCTCCTGAAACTGTTTAGGCAGGATGTCTATAATATTGAGGACAAGAAACTTATAGTGTAAAAGTAGAAACACTTTGTTTTTATTTAAAGAGATGATTCATCAGAATAAAATACAGTTTTGGCTACATATTTTATATCCTTAAAAGACTGAAAACCAATATCAAAAATAAGGGGTAAAGGACAGACAGATGGTTTTGGTTTAATCATTTTAATTGATAAGCCCACTCAGGGACTGAGCAGGATTCATGACTGGATACAGGTTGATGTAGGTGAGCATATGCTGAGCCCCAGCAACAAAAAGTCTGTCAGAGAACTGGGGAGCCCATGAAGCACCACACAGGTGGTCTATTCACACAAGAGGGCTTTGCCCAGCAGCTTTCTGTGACTGGAATCTGTGCAAAAAATATCACCAAATCCCAGAGCTGCATTAACTTCCATGGTCATCAGAGTATCAAAGCAGGTAGGTTCTTTCCAAAATGATCTTTCTGAGGACCAGTGCAGGAAACTGTAGAAATCTGTCCTTGTTTAACTGCTTGAAAACACAACACTACACAGAGCATGACAAAGAGGAGAAATTATATAACATCGGGTCCTGCACTGGGGCTTAATGCTACAGCCATGGAAGCCAACAGGAATTTTGAAGCAGAAGCTATTTACGCCTGGATCAAGTCTTTATTCATCTATAAATACAAGCACATCTTACTACCATACATAAATATCACCAGAAGCAGTTATTTAATCATTGCCTTGGCTCCCTTGTCATTTAGCCCTAACTATTTTATTTTTCTCCCTTCTCTTCTCTTTTTTTTTTTTT